>OZ019965.1:4188652-4372805 GCA_963970385.1 Theonella swinhoei
CCACGCTGAAGGGAGAGAAGATGTGATGAGTTATGGGATGGTACGAGCAAGAGCTTATAACACCACCCAGAAGTGGGTCACCTCACAGCCTCTGTTGCTATGTCAACCTCTCAAATCGGTACACCTCACTGATCGAGTTGGACACCCTAATCAGGACACCACTAATCAGGACACTGCTGATCAGGACACCTCACTAATCAGAACACCTCGCTGATCAGGACACCTCACTAATCAGGACACCTCACTACACAGGCACCTCGCTGATCAGGACACCCTCCCATGGTTGTTAGAGAGATCCCACCACATGAAACAGAACCTCACCCTAATCCTCTCCTTGGTGTCCTCCACAGCATCCTTGTGGAGCAGAGTAACAATGGACCCTCCAAACCCCCCTCCACTGAGGTGGGCACCATACACCAGCTGTTTGTCCTCTAGTGTGAGAGCCACAATTTTGTCCAGTTCCTCCACAGTCACCTCATAGTTATCTCTGATTGGAGAGGATTTTGATTAATTGGTGAGCATAGCGAGCCCTCCTAGTGATCTAAACAGGCGATTTTCTTATTATATGTGACAGGCACTGCACATACCGTGGTGTTGTAGGTGCTTCTAATTTTGCGTGCACACTCTCCCGCTCGCCAACAATGCATAGCATTGAACTAGTAAATAAATTAAGTACTACATACCTCAGTGAGTAGTGACTTTGTGTCATTAGTTTTCCAAATTCTCGATACTTGCCTTCTTTTATGATGTCTCTGGACTGGATGGACCGTTCGATCTCCGTCACAGCATGAGTGGCTCTCTTGTATTCTATTTGAGTCAACTGGTCTCTGGCAGCTGCAACAGTAGACATAGCGGTCTTTCAACTTGCACGCATGCACACACACACACACACACACACACACACACACACACACACACACACACACACACACACACACACACACACACACACACACACACACACACACACACGAACACACACACACACCTTGAAGCCCTTCCCAGCTCAAATCCTTCAACCACTTCACGCTCAGTTTCCTGCTGATGGCTTCACAAGTGTTCCTTCGACTTGAGTAATCCCTGTCTCCCTCGGCAGAACTCTGGGCCAGGTTATGCCTGTACTCCGAGTTGATGATCAGCACTGCTAGGTTGGGGTCTGCAAGAGGGAGGTGTTCCACATCTTGTGTCCTGGGGGGGGAGGGGCAGAGGGGGGAAGAGAGATGACTTGTCGAAAGCCAAGAGAGAGAGAGAGATGACTTGTCGAAAGCCAGCACTTACCCACAATCAATGTACAGAGCATGTTGCTCTTTAGCCATCATAGACACAAATTGGTCCATTAAACCACACGGGACCTTGGCATAACAGTGTTCGGCCTTTTGACACAGTAGGGCGGCCTGTTTCAAATCAGGGCAACCCAATTGTGGGCACATTTGTTCGATGAATTTATAAGTGGCAACTTCCAGAGCAGCTGAACTTGAGAGGCCGCCCCCTAGTGGAACTGACGATGCAATCACTGCCTCAAATGGAGGGACATCCCCGTTCTTGTTCATTAGTGCAACGACCCCCTTCAAGTACGAGGCCCACTGTGGTTCCCCGATGTGTACAGTTTTGGGTTCATCGACAGGGTATGTAGGAACGGTAAACGAGTGGTCAGCTTTTTCATCCGTGATCAAATCGGTACGTGCTAGGGTAACAACCCGACACTGATTGGTCGCAGAGCGTCTTCCAATTATCACTGTGACAAGTTGCAGAGCCTGCACACATGCACACATATATACATGTAGCACATGAGGCAGTGATTGTATAGAGGGATGGATGTAATATGATATATTGTCACAGAAGTTCACTGGAGCAACCCCCTATTAAGAGAGACACACCCAAACTCGTATTACAGGTATTGCAGGAGTATGGAGTATATGTGGTAAATATATAGCAAGTGTAGTGACTGGCATATGAGAACAAAGTACTCCTGCAAAACCGGTCCAAGCGGAAGATTCCACAGGCACGATTTTTTTGTTTAACCCACACACTATGTAAACACTGCCCTCGTGCTAGTGACCGCTCTACTCTAGCGGTGAAGGTTATGTAACTTGTGGTAACAGCAGCCGCTTCTCGGTGGCGGGAGTGGCGGGAGTGGCGGCGTCGTATAACGCTGCAGGATTTCTGTACGAATTTTATCAATATCCTCTCCAGCTTTTGAGAGAGTTTGGTAGCCTCGTCCCCAGGCTCTCCCCTGCGAGCGTACAGCGAACGACCTTTGAACCCGTACAGCAGGTGCAAAGGTCATATGTGCGCGCGCGAGGGGAGAGCCTGGGACAAGGATAAAAGTTTGGGTTTCGAGACTAGTTGGTAACTAAACGCAGCTGTTTAACCATTGCGAGATCGGTACTGGGAACGAAGTTATATTGCCCAAGACTTACCACTGGTATAACAGGACCGCCACTGTAGTCAATAGATCCTCCCATCAGGTTGACACGCCCTGGTGCGTAGGAGCCGAACTCTGGCTTTGCATCGCTGCCAAACACCCTCTGAAATTCCTTCACGGCCCTCCTGCACTCCTTTTCTATCTCTTCTCGCTGCGTGCTGCAGCCTATCTTGTTCGTCATAGCAGTTCTTAGCTCTGGACTTGGGCATGTAACGTGTAAGCGCCTTTTTAACACGTTTCGCACGGCGTATGCAATATAAGCGCCTATAAGCCCTAACCGCAAGCCCTAACCGCTAGCCCTAGCCGTAGAAGGACCGCCACGCAAGCGGCACGCCTCAAGTCATAGATGCTCAGAACGCTACAGTCTGGGCTTGCCCTCAGCGTTCTAAATCACATTGTCGCCCTTCCCTTCGGGGGGTGGGGTCGGGCCGTTCCCACGCTTTGCAGATAATTCGGGGCGATTATCCATAATTTCTCGGGCGGATGGCCAATCTGACGATTGACCGCTGTCGCAACTGCTAAGTAGGATTGTAGCGCAAGTGTTAGCGAGTCCATTCGCCCATGGCTGAACAGAGAGATATAGGTCGTCGGACGCAGTCCACAACAGAGCCACAGACCTCTAGCAGGGGCCCCACGTCCGGGAGAGACGACACAAGTCACCCCGGTCTGGCCCAGCAGCAGAGCCGTACAAGTAGAGTCAGCTCTCGGGTCGGCACTCTGCGAAGTCAGATGAGTGTCAACAAACAACGGCAGGAGCAGTCGAATTGGGGGCGAGTCAAGAAAGCCGTGAGAAGGTACAGCTATCCCCTATACCTATAGACACGCTACGTGGTACATCCTTATATAGGCGTACATTGGTGGCAGTTGGACTGAAGCAAACAAATGTAGAGAAGATGCATTGGAATGCAGTCCAGAGGAGTATCCAGACCAGTACGGCAGCCCAGTCTCCTTCCCCGTCAATGACCTTTCAACCTGGTTAGTTGGTGTTGGTGGTTTTGGGACCCTCCCCTATTGAGAGGTGTCCTTGTCTCAAGCCATTCCTTCTCTCTCAGGACTCCAGAGACTTCACTCTCATCTCTCTTACCGTGACGTCCCTGTGGCTCACATTGCACAGTACCCCTTTCGACGACAGATGACATCCCTCAGCTCAACCCAACAGACGGCAGTGAGGGGTGTGGTCACACCTCAAGCTCCAGAACGCTCGGCAAGTGAGCCTTGGATTCACCCCGATGGCGGTGGACTCCCTCCTCTGTTAGTGAGGCAACAGTCACTGTCTGGCACGGGACGGTCCCAGGCTGTACGTGGAGAACTAAAACCCGACCTGTGGAAGATTGCCTATAAGGGAATCCAGCAGCTTGTGTCCCAGTCATCTCCGGTAGGTGTAGTGGTACTGCGGTGTGTGGTGTGGGTACATGTAGCACAGCCAGCACTGCCTGTGTGGAACTGCTGGTCGAGGATTGAGTGTCCATACCATGACTGGAGGGGAAGTAAAATGTGTGTGAATTTAGGTGTCCACACTTTGGGGGGGGGGGTCCTGATTGGAGGGGTCCACTCTACAGTGGTGTCCTCACTTTAGGGGGTCCTAATTAGAGGGGTCCACTCTACAGTGGTGTCCTCACTTCAGGGGTCCTAATTAGAGGGGTCCACTCTACAGTGGTGTCCTCACTTCAGGGGGTCCTAATTAGAGGGGTCCACTCTACAGTGGTGTCCTCACTTCAGGGGGTCCTAATTAGAGGGGTCCACTCTATAGCAGACACCATTGGGATATCACCATTCTTTATTTATCGTGTGCAGCTAGTCAAGAAATCTGTCTCAGAGGAGACCAGACCTGTAGAGCCTTCAAGATTGGGCAAAAAGAGCTTCATTGACATAGGAAGAGATGAAGTGGAGGAGGAAGTGGATGGAGTTATACCACCAGATGGTCCCAACTACTATAATCTTGGAACTATCCCGGTAGGTCATGTGACCGGCACATGACATATCTTACTGTCATGTGACTGTTGTGTGATATGTATATAGGAAGATGATGATGATTTCTTTGGTTCGGAGATCAGTCCTAAGTCTCCACTGAGACCAGATTCTCCAGATGCCGCTATAGCCAGGTAGACACACACACACACACACACACACATACACACACACACACACACACACACACACACACACACATACACACACACTGTTCTCTCACCCACACCTCCACATGCAGGGTCCCCCCTAGGCTTCTTCGTGGTGACGAGATTACCAAAGAACCCCCCAAACCGGCCCCCAAGAGGAGGGGCCGAATTGGTCTACCCCGAGTGATCTACGACCCCTTGTTTGGAGGGTATGACAGGGGCTACGGAGGACTTGGGCTCCCTACTCACCTCCTTCGGTTCAAATATATCAGAGTCCCTTCTAAAGTTCAGAAGCAGCTGGATGCCCATTTACTGCACAAGTAAGTTACAAAGTATCTGTGTTGAGCGTACACCTTCATCCTCTTTCTCACCCTCTCCCTCTCCCTCTCCCTCACCCTCTCCCCTTCCCTTCTCTCCCTCTCCCTCTCCCTCTCCCTCACCCTCTCCCCTTCCCTTCTCTCCCTCTCCCTCTCCCTCTCCCTCACCCTCTCCCTCTCCCTTCTGACCCTTTCTCCCTCTCCCTCCCCCTCTCTCCTCTCTCCTCCCTCTAGGCGACCATACTTTACCTACTGGTTGATGTTGGTACATTTGGTCATCATGATCACTGCACTCTCCGTCTATGGATTTGCGCCATATGGATGGGACCAGAAGGTTGAGCGAGGGACGGTCCTTGGGAGCAATCTTGCCTTTGACACTGAGGAGAAGATTATCATTCCCAATGTCTGGGTGGGACCTAAACAGAAGGCTCTTGTCCTTTTGGGAGCACTGTACGGTACGTAGCCGATATCTGGTGTGTGTTGTGTGATGTGGTGTGGATGTGGGGTGGTGGAGTGGGATGTGGTGGGGTGGGGTGGAGTGTGAGGTGGTGGATTGGGATGGCTGGTGTATGTTGTGTGGTGTGGATGTGGGGTGGTGGAGTGGGATGGGGTTGTGTGGAATGTGGGGTGGTGGAGTGTGATGTTGGGTGGGGTGGGGTGTGGATGTGGAGTGGGATGTGGGGTTGTGTGGGGTGTGATGTGATGTGATGTGTGGTCGTTGACCTGTAGGCCCGTGCATGCGGAGAGATAGACAGCTCTTCAAGGCCATTGACCAGGACAGGAACGATGAACGTAACCAATCGGGATGTTGTGTGAGGCTGGACGAGTCTGGCTGTGTGCAGGTCCCTGGAGAAGACAGCTGTCGGGTAGGTAGGAAGTGCCCTCATAATGTACAGTCATTTTGCCCTGACAATGTCTGCAGTAGTCAACACTTGTTGCCAGTTAGTGGTGGTGGAGTAATACATCTCATCTCCCTCAGAGTACCCTGACTGACTTTGTGTATACCTACGTGGATGGGGGTGACGACATTCGAGGCGTGTGTGGAACATCTCCTCGGACTTGTACCGACCCCCGGCCAGGATTGAACTCTGACCTCTGGGTGGAGGATAACATTCTCACTTGGCCTGTATGTAATGTGTACCTAATGGATCATGTGACTGTCATGTGACTATATGTGGTAATAGAGGAGCCATGTGACACTAAGTGAATCATGTGACTGTCATGTGACTTGGTTAATAGAGGAGCCATGTGTCACTAAGTGAATCATGTGACTGTCATGTGACTCTACCTGCTGGATATTTCTCTGTAGATATGTCTAAGGAGCAATATGTCTGAAGACAGTGGTGATAGTCACCTGACCTGTGACATCACAGGCCGACCCTGCTGTGTGGGTATCCAGGCTCTTTGCATCATTACAACCAGAGAACACTGTGACTTCGTTGAGGGAAGGTTTCATCAAGAAGCCTTCCTCTGTTCCCAGGTATGAGGTTAATCCTGTTTCAGGGATTGATATGAGAGCAGGGAGTGTCATGTGAATGTCATTTGATTGTCACATGACCTCAACAGGTGGACTGTTTGAATACAACATGTGGTCTGCTACCGTTCAGGGAATTCAATCAGCCTGACCAAGTGTATCGCCTCTGGATTGCTCTCTTCATGCATGCTGGGTAGGCACCACACACACGCACACACACACACACACACACACACACACACACACACACACACACACACACACACACACACACACACACACACACACACACACACACACACACAAGATGCCCGTTCTCCCCCCTGTCCCCAGGCTAATTCACCTCCTCCTCTCTGTCATCTTCTCCTTCCTCATCCTCCGTCATGTTGAGAAGAGAATGGGGTGGCTGAGGACTGCCACTCTTTACATCGTCAGCGGAGTGGGGGGCAACCTCGTTAGTGCATTCTTTGTCCCCTATAACCCCGGGGTAAGTAGGGGACCCAGTGTAACTTTGGACCTTTGTACTACACTGGACCCCCTCTACCCAGAACACCTCTCCCTCTTCTCTTGCTGTCTCTCTGTCTCCCTCCCCCTTCTCCTCCCCTATCTCTCCCTCCCTCCTCCCCCTCTCTCCCCCTTCCAGGTGGGTCCTGCTGGCAGTATTCTAGGAGTAGTGGCCTACATGTTCGTGTTCCTCATCTTCGAATCTCGTCTCCTCGTCAATCCGTGGATAGAGTTTCTAAAGCTGGGGATTGTTGTCGTCTTCCTAATTCTCCTCGGACTATTCCCATTCATTGACAACTTTGCACACATCGGAGGTTTCGTGTTTGGTTTTATCCTGTCCGGAATTCTAGTTCCCTACCACAGTCTGGAGAACTTGGACCTGGGCTCCAGGAGGAAGAAGAAGAAGGGAGGACGTGACTATTACCGTATCGTTAAGTGGGTGATGGTGATTGCTGGAATACCTGCTCTCGTGCTACTTTTTGTCCTATTTTTCATCCTGTTCTACGTGGTTCAGGACACGTGGGATGGGTTTAGATTTGTTAACTGCATCCCATTTACAAGCACCTTGTGTCAGGATCTCGGCAGTAACATAAGGACTCGTGACCAGCACATCATTTAGTAGAAAGAGGAGCTGCAGGGAGACCCAATGAACAATGACTGGAATAGTATTGTGAAATGGACCATTATATGGTCAATTACACCAATTACCACAAATACCATTGATATTTAGTGTATTAAAAACATTTTTGGGCGTATACATTGCATCAATGTTATTGTACGTAATTTTGACTATGAATATCATTATGCAGTTTGTGTGGGAGGGGCCAGTTAGTAAATAGCACTTGTTGTTTTCCAAGGTCTGAGAGAGTAGCCTTGGATACTGGCGGCAATTTCGACGTCTTTATCCTCAGCCTCAGATCTGTGAATGGGAGTAGAGTACATGCAGGTGGAGTTGGGACCTGAAGATGTGCCCGTTTTAGAGAGGTGTCCTCATTTCAGAGGGTGGTATGTACAGGCTTCAATGGAGTTGGGACCTGAAGATGTGTCCCTATTAGTGAGGTGTCCTCATATCAGAGGGTGGTATGTACAGGCTTCAATGGAGTTGGGACCTGAAGATGTGTCCCTATTAGAGAGGTGTCCTCATTTCAGAGGGTGGTATGTACGGGCTTCAATGCAGTTGGGACCTGAAGATGTGTCCCTATTAGAGAGGTGTCCTCAGGAGGTGTACCCCTTTGAGAGGTGTCCTCACTACTCACAGGGTCTTCTCATAGTGCAGTGCCCACAGCAGTTGGTCCCTCCTCTCCACCAGTTCAACCAGTTCATTGATCATAGCCTCTTCCTCCAGACGTTCCATGTCCGACTTGCCAGCATCTCCCCTTGACAGTCTCTCCCTGATCTGAGTCTCCAGGTCATCGTGCTGCTCTATCAGCTCTAAATCCTTAACTTGGTACACTAGATCGGACTCCTGGAGAGAGGGAGGGGGAGGGGGAGGAGGAGGGGAGGGAGAGGGGGAGGGAGAGGGGGAGGGAAGGAGAAGGGAAGGGAGAGGGGGAGGGGGAGGGGGAGAGGGGAGGGAGAGGGAGAGGGGTAGGGGGAGGGGAGGGGGAGGGGTAAACAAAAGATAGACAAGTAGTAACTGCTACAATCTTCCACGAAGTATGTATTCTTACTCGACGGAGTAACTGGTTTTTCTGGTTAACTAGTGCAAACCATTCTTCCACCAATCTGTCATCCACAGCTTCCACATCATCTGTACTGCGTAGCCTCTGCTCAAGTTCCACTCCCTTCTCCTCCAGTCCAACCTGCTCCCTTTCCACTGCCGACAGCTCAGTTTTCAATGTTCGGAGCTGATCTCGACGCTGATCGGCTAACTGTTGAATTGTTGGACTTGGGGTGTTGCGAACTGGTGGTGATGGGGATGAAGGATTGGGCCGGACTAACGGACGGGATGGTGGGGTTTTAGGACGGGGCGGCTTAGTTAGAGGGCGGGCTACAGGACGAGGTGGTGCCGGACGAGACGGCTTAGTTGGTGGATCAGATATGTCAGATTTCTGCATCGGGGAATGGGACAGTTCTTTTGGAGAATGGGACGGGCCAGTTGACGGATGGGGCAGCTGTAATAACAAATGAGTAGAGCACATAGTAAAATGACAGCAGTATAAACACACCCCTCCTTTACTACATTAACCACACCCACACTTGTAACAAAAGCCATTATTTACACAATGATACATACTAAAATGGAAATGGAATGTCAAAACATTTCAATCATACTATAGATTCCAAATGAGATACAGTACACGATGAGAGAGAATAGGAGACAGAGGTAACAGTTGAACATGGCTACTTGGCCTTTTGTAACAAGTACCTTCTCCGAAGTTTTCTCTGCTTCTTTTGGCAATCCCGTGGCCAAGCTTTTCTGAGTACGCCTCCTAGGTGGTTTGATGGGCGGGGATTCGTCTGTGGTTCTTTCCGCTCCCGTTTCTTGTCCCTTTCTCTCCTTCTCCCTCTCTCCTCTCTCTATTTCCAACTTCTTATCTTGGCCCTTATCAATTGCTACCTGTTGGCCTGATAACACTACCCCTGGCAACTGTTTTGGTTGTTGGGGTACCGCGGCAACTGATGTGATACTTCTACCACGGACATCACCATTGGCCACGGACACAGAAGAAATTGGAGGTCGAGGCTTAGAAGGGATGGAGGAAGTTCGGGGTAGACGTATGGCAGTTTGGTCTGGAGTGGATTGTGATGGGGTGGACGGCAATTTCTCTTGTGCTCCTTTCTTGTCTGGAGAGACTGGTGGGGATGGCCGGGGATGGGGAGACTCACGACGAGATGTGTCAGTGGGTGTGGTCTCAATCACTTCACCAGGTGAGGTTTCTGCTCCTCTACCTTCCTTAGCTGTTGACTTGGCAGCCCTCGAGACATGTAGCTTCGCTGGCTCTCCTTCTTCCGGTGGGCGTGTATCGAAGAACTTCTTCTTTCTCCTCGGTGCTTGGGTTGTGTCATCTTCTCCATCTCTCTCTGGACTACCCAACTTCCTCTGTTCCATAGTCCTCTTCACTGTGCGCTGACGAAGGATATCCCTGTAGTGCATGCGGCAGTAGAATTGGTCTGTGTTCCGGTCAAATTCATACGAGCCTGCCTTCAGCTGTGCCGAGCAGGTTTGGCATTTGAAACACGTCCTGTGAAAGACGTGGTTTTCCACTGCCAACCGTTCCATGAGGTATACCCTCTGTCCACACATCTCACACTCTTCTTGGCCCATCGTTCCTCGTTTGGTGGATACTCTGGTACCTGCTGCAGGTTGTGGCAGGAGCTGTGGAGGTGTGTGTGTGTGTGTGTGTGTGTGTGTGTGTGTGTGTGTGTGTGTGTGTGTGTGTGTGTGTGTGTGTGTGTGTGTGTGTGTATGTGTGTGTGTGTGTGTGTACACGTGTGTGTGTGTACACGTGTGTGTGAACAGAATGATATCGGGCCTGCCTTCCCACCCAGCAATGCTGTTACATTTTGCATGCTAAACTCGAGCCTGTATGAGGCTCAGTGACTTACGTGTTGCACTGACTCTTGCTTATCTTTCAATGAAGGAGTTGATGTTTGAGCTTTCCTCTCGCCAATTTCAATGTCCATCTTGGGTGATGGTGGTGGCTGTTTTTGCTGTTGTGTGTTCTTTGCAGTAGTAATGACCGGAGGTGCTGGTCGAGGGGGAGCAGGGGATGGCGTCTTGATGGGTTTTGGGGAGGAGGTGGAGGTAGAGGTAGTGGCAGTGTGGTGAGCACTGGCTGGGCTGGTTTTGGTGGGAGTGGGAGCAGCTGCTGGTCGAGTGGTTGGCTGCTGATCTTCAGGAATACTTTGAATTGAAGGTGGGGCCTGAGGGAGAGACAGAGAGGTTGGGGCTATAAAGGGAGAGGGGGAAAGGAGGAGCAAGGACTAGTTACCTTAGAGACCTGTCCCGGTACAGTACGAGGCTTGGATGAGGATGGAGTGGAGACGGTCCTATCCCTGCTAGCACCACCTTCTGAAGGGCCAATGCTCTCTACCTTTGGCCTCTTTATTGCAGGTCCTGGTTCCAAAACTCTCCTTTGGTCTGAGGTCACAGGTGGTATGAACCCAGGACCAACAGTCTCCACATTCCCACTAGGTCTCTTGTCTTTGAAATAGTTGTAATATTGTACGATGTAAGTTGCAACGCTCAATTTATCAGGCACTGGAAGAGCTGCCATGTCTTCAGCATCCAGTAGAGCAGGAATATCCAACTTCTTTTCTGCCACAGAAAAAGCCTGGAAAGACGGAGCCAACAAGTGATAAAATTCTCTTTATTTGTGTATGCACACATACCAGTTGGTTGTTTTGAAGAACATTCTCTTTCTTTAGCGTGTCATAAGGGCTGTAAGAGTGAAAACAAACACAACTCACATGTTCACTGTCCCAAGACATACGTAGCTAACTCTATCTTATCACACTGTTTGTACCATTACAGCCTGGCTGGGAAGCCTCTCCATGAATCACTATACCACTATACCCAACATGGGAACTAGGCAGGACCCCGTGTGGGTGGGACTGACAGGACTTCTATATATATCCACTGAGTCTGTTATTAATGAATCCATATACCACAGTACATGCATATCCAGCCGTCCATATACACAATCATGCATATCCAGCCGTCCATATACACAATACATGCCGTCCATGTAAATGTTAGTTTCAATGAGTCACATTTTTTGCTGTGTATGTTTGCTTAACACAATCTGTCAGGTGTCAGATGGTTATGATAACAATCAGGCTTGGGACTGGGGGTATATGGATCTTTCACCAGAAGACTTGCATGTTAGAATTTCAAGGTACACAGACAAGTCAAAGCTGTGACTACACGTGTCTACATGCTAGCAGCATACCTCTATCCCTCACCACAGTCTGGGGAGCTATAACAACTGACCCACTGAGACACCTGCTGTCTAGTAACCTCCCAGTGAAGTGTGCAGTGATCTAAGGTGTCAGTAATGAGCAAATATGTACTTCTTACTATCCACTTGGCTGGCCTCCCTAGGTACAGCTGTAGTACTATATAGGCTACTGCACATCGCACACGTACTGCACAATAGTATTAAAAACATGCCAAAACTAACAGGACCACCTACACCCTAATCCCATTACAGCAGTCGGCAATATGACTTTAATACGTAGTCCAACACTTTGGGTGGCCCTGCATTTGTGTGCAAACATACCGCCTGGTACATTCGCAGGGTAAATATTGCATACCAAGTGACTGCCCTGCTTAGAATTTTGCAGTTAGGAAGGGATACCTTCACGTATAGAAGGAGCTATGATAATACTGAGGATATTACACAACGTCGGGGTATAGACAGACAGCTATACACACACACGTACATGAGATCTGGTCGATAGCGGTGGATGATGGCGCAGAATGCTAGACCGTCGCGAAACGAAGTAGTCATGTTGGTAATCTCCACGTCTCGGTAGCCCAGAGTCACGTTCTTGCACCATTGCTGCAGTCCCTTAACTCCCGTCTTTCTCGCCATGAATGAGGACAATATACCGAAACTGCAGCGACCCAGCTATTTACGCTAGTGGGCGGGAATAGTGCTGACTCGACAATTAACGCGCGCGTGTGACTGACTTTGGCCTAGGGTGTTAGAGCGCGAAACCTTTACGAACAAATTCGTCTCGGGGAGGCTTGAAAATGCCGAAGTGAGTACAATATAGCTACAGCCACTGTGTCCTGGTGTGTGGGTTATGGAATTGTGCTCCCATGCTGGAGAATTGCTGTTTCGTGGTCTTTAATTGGAATCACCTCCTCACAGGTATTATTGTGACTACTGTGACACCTACCTCACCCACGACTCTGTAAGTTATCTTCTTCTCTTACCACTAGTCTTATAGTCACTTAAAACTGTATGGGCATGCAAGTTTATTGACTTCTCACCTACCAGCCATCAGTTCGCAAGACACACAACACTGGACGCAAGCACAAGGATGCAGTGAAGGCCTACTATATGAGCTGGTTGGAGCAGGAGGCCCAGAATATGATTGATCAGAGTAAGATAAGTCTGTGTACAGCCAGCTGCTCTAAAATGCCACTGATGATATATAATTCCATCTTGTTCTACAGATGTATATCGTATACCGAGGCCAGGCCTGGGTATTCTCCCTCCTCCTGGTATGATGCCACCCCCGGGAATGATGCCACCACCCTTACACCCAGGTAGGGAGCAGGGTGTCCCTTTGTCCTTCTTGTCTCACTCTAGTAATTCCCCACCTCAGGTACGGGGATGATGCCACCACAAGGAATGATGCCTCCACGAGGCATGCCCCCACCTGGTGCCCCTGTCCCCATGCCAATGAGGCCAGGTATGGCCCCGCCCCCTGGCATGGTCCCGCCCCCTGGGATGCCCCCTCCCGGTGCTAGACCCTCCGGACCACCCCCAGGACAATTTCCTCCAAGACCCGGTGGTCCTCCGCCCCAGCAGCCAGTAGCTGGTGGACCCCCTCCACAAAATGTACCACCCCCTAATCAAGGGGGCCAGTCCGCTAATTAGTTGTTCTCATGTCTGGTCTGCCCGCTAAAAATATTTCCATTCAAGAAATTTTTGCGTTGCTGTGGCGACGAACGCGCGTATGGAATAGAATTAGCCGAGGGCAGGGCTGCACCACTTGGACTGCCCGGCAGCCAAGCTAGAGGCACGAGAGGTGTTGCATATGAGCGCGTCCAAAGACTCCCTGGTGTCTAGCGGGTGCCGCTCGCGAACTAACGTGTCGGGCGGCCCGCACCGCGCAGTGCGAATCCCGAGTAACGCTCCGGCTCCTGACCAATGGACCCTCGTACGAGAAGTGAACATGGAGAAACGAGAGCCGTGTGAGGTACACTGCACAGCCCATAGACACCTAGATACACCTCCGACAGTAACAGTGTATGTTTATACGGGCCTTACCTGTAGATATGGCGGTCTGGAGTTCACCACCAACTGGAGAAGATGAAAATTGAACTGGTACTCTCGGCCATAGGTTTAACTTCACTGTTGAAGATTGTCTGTATCTCCCATGCAGTTGAAGTGTTCTAGGCTACTGGAGCAGCTAGAAGACAAAATTCCCCTGGACAGTACTGCAATATCTACCACTGTACAGTGACACATACATCGTGATTATCACATACTGCATATTTGCATGATTTTTCAACAATAAATTATGTATATATATACACAGGATGATTCAAAGAGAGCAGTCTTAAATAAAACATCCATCCACCAATACTGAACTGTAAATGAGATATAACCAGTGCTATGACAGCTGTTAGTAGTTGAGAGGAGGTAGTAGAAAAGCAGAACAAAAAATAACCATCTGTCTGAGTAACGAACCACACAGCAGGAAGATATGGATATGAAGGAGACAACACATACACACAAAGAGCCACACTCAGAGGAATTAACGGTTGGTGGTTTTCTTTCTCTCCGTGGAGTATATGGCTATCAGTCCATCCGTACCGCCGGCAGCAAGAAGAATCTGTGTGGAACCACCCAAACGAATGGCACAAATATATACTCAATTTCAACCCCCACACATCAGGTATCCCATGTGGTCTAGTGGTTAGGATCCGGCGCTCTCACCGCCGTGGCCGGGGTTCGATTCCCCGCATGGGAGTCCACAATTTTTTTGCCCACTTTTTTCAGCCATAATCTACTAACTCTCCTTTTCCCCATGCTTTTTTCAGGGCATAATTTCTATCCAAAGCTGTATACACCCATTCACTCACCTTGTGTGGATGGAAGGCTAAGCATTTTGTTGGCCCAATCTTCTGCCCTCTAAAACCGTCATGGTATCGGATATTATTGAGCACATCTTTATTCTCCAAATTAAATACATGAATGGCTTGTTGCTGGGAGGCACTACACAAACCAGAGAAAAGTAACATAGGTAGTAAACTTGGCATATACAAGAACTTGCATCAGTATACTCACCAAGCTAGCAATGGGGCTTGAGGATGTACAGCACATACATTGATGTTGGGTGCAATGTTAAAAGTATTTACGGACTTGGAGAACCTTGGATCCCAAGTCTTTACAACACCTCCAACACTACACACAGAGAGAGAGAGAGAGAGAGTTAACAGACTTATAACCTTTTACAGTGCTCACTATACACTCCAGCCCTATCAGCAGATGACTATACCTGCAAGACACAATGGTGCTTTCTTGACAGTACTGCTGCAGGAGCACATTGACAACCCAGCCCTGATGTTCCCTCAATGTCTGCACCAGACTAGGGGGGGAAGTCATATTCCCATACACCCATACAGTTGTTCCTTCGTGCACATACCTGGAGTGGGGAGGTTGTCGCCTGTCGTACAGTCGTACTGTACCGTCCCCACATCCGGCAATTAGCAGTGACCTCTCGGCCGAATCAGAGGTGAGGCTTGTCACTGAACTGTCGGCCTTTGTGGGAATGTCCTGTACCATGAGTTCCTTGTGAGTGTCCCATACTCGAATGTGGCGCACGTCACCCGACGCATAGAGCAGTCCAGTTGGCTGTTCCCATTCCAGAACCATCCCTACCCCTGAGAGGAATGGAACAGAGACAAGTGGGAATGCATCACAACACCACGACACTGACAATCAACCCAAGGTCCTTACTCTTTGATGCAGGCAGCATATCAGTGAGGGCTCTCCAGGCTGTAACCGGAGTGGGTTTGGTGGGTTTGGTGCTATCACCGGCCTCCTGATAGTAGTCCCTCCATACATGCACCGCACCGTCCTCTGAGGTCAAAGTTCAGTGGCAATTGGTCACAACACAGCCAAAGTGACATACATGAAACTAGTACATCTCTAATCTGGGCCCCTAAGTATGGAAACCTCGATAAACAGGACACTTTTCCTTGCCCCAAATACCACACTCCTTAATGAAATTGGGACACCTCACACACCTCACTAACTCTGCCCCAATAGTTCCACTACACATCAATCAAGTGGAGTGAGTTGGCACATACAGAGCAGACTGGACCACCACTCACCTGATCCTACCAGGAGGAAGCTGATATCATGAGGGTTAATGAATTCAGCAGCCGTGATTTTGGCCGTGGAATAGGTACAGTTGTATATGTGACTTGTCACCTTTGACCCCTGGTCAATGTCCCAGATGCTGAAAGTGAAAATCACAGCAAGAGTTTTCACTTAGTTGGCACATTGCTCAACAATGACAATATGCTAACTCCTCCCACCCAATAGTTGACCCCTCCCACCAAACACTAACTCCCATATATAACTCCGCCCACCTCCAGCTGTCTTTGTGCATCACGGCAAGATGGGGCTGATAAGGGTGGAACTTCAACAGCTGTGCAGGTCGGGTCTCACGATTCACAAAGATCTGGTCTGAAAGTCTACTTCGCGACTGCTGGATGCAAGTCTTCGTGGCTTCTTCCCGAATGACATGGTTTCTGATAAAGCGATACTCCCTCTGCTGATAACTGGCACTGGCTGGGTCACACTCAGATGGTTGCTATGGAGAGGAGAACTACAAGTTGGACCCTTTCACTCTTTAACCCCTTCTCTAATCCTCCATTAACTCCCCCCCTTACCACAGATTTTAACCCTTCAGTTCTAACCTTCATGAGTGGGTTGGCGAAGTATTTACAGCACCAATCACAGAACTGCGTCCCCAAAGGTTGCAGATTGCTATCTTCATCTTCATCTCCGCTCTACACATTGGGAAACCACAATCATACAGGATGGTCGATGCAATAGTGATGGTCTTACAGAAGATGGGGAGGATGGTCTTGGCTTGTCGCCTAATGACGTAACCTCCGACTGTACTCTGTTCATGGTTACAGAGGATGCCATGTCCCTTAACTGAGTTCTGTTAGAACGATTGGACACATTATTAACTGGGCTGGACAATCCTGAAATTGTGCAACTCATTCTGATGATCACTACTCTACACACACCATTCATTTAGCCACACAATACAGTTTGAATTTCCACACACCTGATCTTCATTCCGGGGGATCCGAGGGTGGCCGATTTGACACCCAGTACTCTGTCCTTACCGGGAGAAGAAGGGGCGGAGTAAGAGGCCACTAAAGTGGCCCCAATGGCCTTGGTGTGAGGCTTCTGTCTCAGCTGGAGAGAAAGACATTATGTATCAGCTACACACAAAGGCGATGATAAATTCCCTACAAACACTACGATACCTTACGCAAACTGAAATACTTTTGAGATAAGATCAATGCTAGTGTTTGTGTCTCTGTTGGACTTTCAATTTCAAAGTAAAGATTGTAAACAATCATGTGAAAGGAAAGCATTGACTATCTTTACTAATTCTCGAAATTCTATTTTTGCACCATAGTTTGATTGTGCATGTGAAACAGTCAGTTTTCTTTGAAAAATGACTGTTTCGGGCGAGTTGTGTTGTGTTGCTTTGCCTTTCTGTTGTGTTGTTGTTGTTGCCTTGCCTTTCTAAGCATCTCTCAGATTGATTGAGCATGTAAGATAAGTCTGTGTTCAGAACTATACAGATGTGATGGGGAATTCTATATATAGCCCACCTTGTCATGGAGGCTATGCACAACAAGCTGTGCCATATCTGCGACCTCCGGGAAAGGATCAGAGGCAAGGTACACTACCCCACGCCATATCTGCTGATACCAATTGCGTACATTAAGACTTGTGTTGGAAGCTCCACCCCTTGGAAGGGATTCCAAGAACTGCTTCCCATCTCCATCCCCATTTGTAAGGTGGCCCTCGCTAAAATTGACGGGTAACGAGGCATCCGGTGGGGGGTGTGGTGTCATCTCGCCATTGGGGGTGTGGCTATCCAATCCATTACTAACATTGATGGAGGTCCTATCGGGAAAACTCTGGGAGAGAGACGGGACATTGAACTGAGGTTGGGGGGCTGGGAAATTTGGGGTTCTGGGGGTGCCCCCCTCGAGATAAGTTTCATTGTCAGGGGGATCGATGGTGACGTGGATCCATCCAGTGGGGGTCACACTTGTCGTGAGATTGGTGGCCGAGATCCGCTTGCCCTCGGAGAAATTGAGAGCGGCAATGTGGAATTGTTTCTCGTAGAGCAAAGTAAGACCGTGCAGTGCTGACACCACCTCCTGACAGGGAGAGAGGGATGGAGGGAGGGAGGGAGGGAGGGAGGGAGGGAGGGAGAGAGGGAGGGAGGGAGTTTATAGGGCTAATGACTTGATAGCCGAGCCAGGTCCCATGCTCATGTATTAGTACCAACTCCAACCAGAAGTCACACAGCCTTTAGTGACCTACTGACCTTCCTGACAACTGAGCTGCCATCATTGATAAGGCCAAGTAGAGCTGAGCCAACCATCTGGTCAATTGTGATCCTCATCTCACTAGTCCCATCCTCCGACGTATTCAGTACGTAAGTCCCCAGAGCAAATACAGCAGCTGCTCGAACCTTAGGAGAGACAGTCACATAACCACTTAATCCCCCCACATATCTGACAGCTAGTACACAGCAGTCTTGTGATGCCAATAAGCCACGCCCACTCACATCCGGTATCTCATCCCATAGAAGATTGATGAGTTTCTCGTGGGCATTGTCCCGGGCACCGTACCACCGGGCAGAGTCGAAGTTCTGCCAGAGCCTACCTAGACAGATGACCAGCCACTGGCGGAGGACTGGGTTGGGTTCTTCCAGCTGCTCCAGGCACAGGGACACAACTCCACTTTGTAGACAACGTTCCTGAAGGAGAGAGAGGGGACAAGGTGAGGTACGAAGATGTCGGGATTTGGCTACGAACTTGGCCCATAGAGTACTTGTTGACAGCTGTCGAGAGGGCAAATGCAGCCATGGTCCGGTACTCATACTGCATTGTATGATCACCCAGTACCTGGTATGGGGATGGGACACAGGAACCCAACACGTTAGAGGACTGTCTAGGTATACATGACCCATTCCCATTCACTCATACCTGAACGAAGTACTTGAACCCGTTGTCCTTGACCAGGTCATTCTGACAGGACTGCAGTCACATGACATGACAGACTAGTCACATGACAATCATGCACTGGTCACACTAGTCATGACTCACTGGATCCACTGCTAAGATTTTGGCCCAAATGAACACCAGGATAGGCTGTAGTTCCCTCAGTTTACTGAGAGAACAGAGAATTAGTTAATTGTCCGACCAATCCTATAATTGGTCAACCCACACACCTGCCCAGTAGCTTCAGTACGTAGGGAAAAATGCCGACAGTGAGTGCCGAGTGCACCGCCCACGGACCCAGGTCAAGGAAACGCCCCAAGAGCTCCAGAGCCTGGAGCCGGTGAGCCTGGCTCAGCAAAAACTGCAAAGAGAGAAGAGGAAGTGTGTCTGGTGGCTATATCTAACCATCGTGTCCTAATGCACTGACCTGTAGGACAATGGGAAGTTGCTGGGGAGGAGACTGGGAGTCTCCAACACTCATCAGCCACACCTGGAAGGCCGACAGCTGCTGTTGAAAGAACTGCGAGGTCTTGTACTCCTTCTTTCCCGCCAAAATGTCGGGAAGCTGAGACATGACATGGTCCAGGGCCAGGTCCCAGGCCCTCCAGAGAGGGTGCTGGTGAGTGGAAGGGAGAGGAGGGTGAGACTCAGGGGTGCAGTTATAGGAACGCATGATCCGCTCGGCCAGCAGAAAATTCCGGAAGAGGCTCGCCACAAGTAGGTCTTGCCGGTACAGTGTTTGAAATAGATCTAGGTGGAGGATGGAGGGAGGGAGGAGGAGAGGGGAGGGAGGGAGGGAGGGGACAGAGGGAGGGAGGAGGGGAGGGAGGAGGAGAGGGGAGGGAGGGAGGGAGGGGACAGAGGGAGGGAGGAGGGGAGGGAGGAGGGGAGGGAGGGAGGGAGGGAGGGAGGGAGGAGTGGAGGGAGGGAGGGAGGGAGGAGGGGAGGGAGGGAGGGAATAAGGTCTATTGTGAGTGTTAGAGGTGTGAGCTAGCCATGACTGACCCATGGGGAGTGTGTTCCAAGCAATGGTGTCAGTGATGGCAGTGAAGATCCAGTTCAGCTCTCCCAGGGGTGTGCGACGGTCGTTGAGTCTCCCGGGCACCCTGCAAGATGAGAGGATCATGTGATTGTCACATGATTGTCACATGCTTACTTGTCCAGCATATCTAGAGTGATGCCTGGGACTAAGCTGAGCTTTCCAACTTTCTGATGGCAGTACCTATATGATGTAATGATAAAACACAATGACATCATCAAGATAAATGTATAGCAATGCCACACTCACCAGTGTAAGGCTGTCTTAATGGGTGTGGTCAAACAAGAGGTGAAGAGATCAGCTGGAAGGTCAGGGTTCATCGGCAACATCTCTTTTGCTCCACATGCCGCCAGCTGGATACAGCTACAACCATACATCACATGACATCACATGACATCACATGTCACATACACGTGCAGGACAAACACACTTGGCTGCTAGATACAGCCCACCAGTCAGCTGAGTGTCACATGACACATCTAGTGTGTCTCACCTCCTTAGGAGCCCCACGTATTGCATGGAGTGACTGGAGTTCTGAGGTGAGTCGATGTCCATCAGACAATCACTGTCTCTCTGACGGGCAAACACCTTGAAGGAGTCAAGAATTAGCCCTGTGGCAGGAAAGAGAACAGGTGCTTCTTGAGTTTTAATAACATATACACACAGGCTTGGCTGTTGAGTAGACACCGAGTAGATTTGTAAGACTAGAACAGGCCTTCAGATCACAGCCTCGAGGCAGATATTGACTAGGTTATGGTGGTAGATGACGTCTGTACCTGCTTGTGAGCAGTCATAGACATAGATGGAAGGACTTCCCATCCAGGCTTGAAGGTCGTACATGGAGAGGGGAATGTATTGGGTATAGCTCTGAGGGAGAGGAGGGGAGGGAGAGCAAGGAGCAAGGGAGGGAGGGAGGGAGAGAGGCAGGGAGAGAGGAAGGAGCAAGGGAGGGAGGGAGGGAGAGAGGCAGGGAGAGAGGAAGGAGCAAGGGAGGGAGAGAGGGAGGGAGGGAGGGAGGGAGGGAAGGAGGGAGGGAGCTATCAGACTGGGGAGGCAGTTGATGTAACAGGTGTGTACCTTGTTGAATACCCAAATCTCTCCATTTTGAGTGGGTTTGGGCACACCATGTGCATTATAATGGAACAAGACCCGCTCATTCTGAGGAACACATCAGCACAGAGACCAGTAATGATGGGCTACTCTAGAGGGTTTTGTTACTGCTGACCTTTGCCGTCTTGCGTAGACTGAGGCAGAGTTTTCTGGTCTCCTCGGTGGTGGGGTCCAGCAGCTGCTTGTAGCGTGCCCGCGGCTGCCACCGCTCGTATTGCTTCTGCAGGTTGCTGCCGATCTGTTCAATCGCCTTCTGTGGACTCATTGACAGTGGATCTGGAAGAGAAATGAGAAGGAGAGGGTGGAAGGGGGAGAGGAGGGAGGAGAGCTTTTGCTACCTACACTGTAAACTAGTATTGCAAATGCACGTACACAGCATATTGTGTCAACTTGGTCTGTGTAAGGGCATAAACTTGTGGAAGGGAAATTTCTGACTTAGTGGGGATAATTCTAACTCCAAAAACTATGAACGTGAATTGTGCATGGTTTGTGAAACTGCTCATGGATCCAAACATGAGGAAATGAGTGTGTGTGTGAGTGTGAGTGTGTGAGTGTGTGTGTACGTGTGTGTGTGTGTGTGTGTGTGTGTGTGTGTGTGTGTGTGTGTGTATGTGTGAGTGTGTGTGTGCGTGTGTGAGTGTGTGTGTGTGTGTGCGTGTGTGTGTGTGTGTGTGTGTGTGTGTGTGTGTGTGTGTGTGTAGGGAGCATTACCGATCCAGCACTCCCGCCGTGCACACGGGGAGGTCTTCACCACGTCCGGTGGGTCCACTCCAATATTGAGACACAGACACAGAGCAACAGTCCATGTCTTCATCTAAAGCAAACAAGGGGACAGAGGAAGAGGGAGGGTAAAGGAGAAAATGCAAACACTGTTGCTGCCTCCCGACCCACCCTGTCCTTCATCCTCCAGTCATCTGACTCTTGGGTAGTCTCAATCTTCTCAACGTGGCGTGCCTTCATGAAGCTGAGCGGCAGTCTCCAGTCTGGGAGCTCGCTCGGCTCAGCCACTGCAAATGGGTCTACTGTCACGTTAAGACAGGCCATGACTGACCGCTGACAGAAAGATGAGGGAAGTAAAACTGGCGCGCGACGGTCGTTACAAGGAGTCTGGAACACAGGGAGTGGCTAGTTGTGAGTTCGTCCCATCTGCTGCACTGCACACATATACAGTTGCGCATGTGCAATGACCCACACAGCGTCTGCCCACAATTCCTAGCTTGGCGATGAACGAAGGAGCGGGACGTTCCTTGCTAAGCTAGCTAGCACTGAACAAGATATGTGGCTGTGCAGCTGTTACAAGGAACTCTTCATTCTTTGCAAATAGTCCAGCGGGCAGACGAGCCCTTTAAGCAAGCTTTTCTTGCTTCCTGTAAAGATCGCCCAAGCCCAATGTCAATGAATGCTTTCTTGGCAAACTGCGAGTTTAAATGAATGACGTCATATTTTCCACACGTTAATCACATGATATCAAGGTGCGTTAATTAGAACGTAAACACAATGGAACAGCAAGACATTACCTACGATGCAGCGGAGTATATAGAGACAGTAAGCTGCTTCTTACATCTCCTTGACTTGCCCTCATACATCACTCTACAGGCGTCGGGGAACAAAGTCAGTAGAACTTGCGTCCTTTGTGGGAGCAAAAATATCGTCTTGAACGGAAAGGTACACATTACACTATACTTGAGTCGGTAAAACACGTCTGTTTCTTGTCTGTTTCTAGACTGTCGTACAATCTGCTTGTATCATACGTGGAGATCTGGCGAATATTAACGTTGGGCGCCAGTGTGTGATAGGAAAGCGGGCTGTCATCACACCACCGTTCAAAAAACTCTCCCACGGGTCAGCCTGATGACAGCAGCAGCTATACTACACTCTTGTCACTATCCTCTCCCTCCCTTCTTCCTCTCTCTCTGTAGGGGAGCATTCTATCCACTACAAATAGGAGACAATGTAATTATTGAGGAAGACACTATTGTCAATGCCTCTGTTGTGGGTTCTTATGTACATGTTGGCAAGAATTGTATCATAGTGAGTGGGTCAGTGGTATAGTGGTCAGTGACTGGTCATTTTCCTCTTTCTCCCTCGTCTCTTTCTCCCTTCCCTCTCCCATCTGTCCCTCTCCCTCCCCTCCCTCCCCTCCCTCCTCTCCATCTCTCCCTCCTCACCCCTCTCTTCCTCCCCTCCCTCCCCTCCCTCCCCTCCCATATCTCCCTCCCTCTCCCATCTGTCCCTCTCCCTCCCCTCCCTCCCCTCCCATCTCTCCCTCCCTCTCCCATCTGTCCCTCTCCCTCCCCTCCCTCCTCTCCATCTCTCCTTCCTCACCCATCTCTTCCTCCCCTCCCTCCTCTCCCTCCTCACCCATCTCCCCTCCCCTCCCTCCTCACCCATCTCTCCCTCATCTCTCCACTCAAGTCACGATCATGTATTCTAAAGGATTGCTGTAAGATTCTGGACAACACAGTCCTACCTCCAGAAACAGTTGTCCCACCATTTACTGTATTTGGTGGATCTCCAGGTGTGCCTACTGTCTACTGCTTTTATACACACAGGAGGGAGGGCAGGGGAGGGGGGCAAGGGGGGCAATTTGCCCCCCCCCCCCCCTGAAAGTGGCTTTGCCCCCCCTAAGATGGACTATGATCAATTCAACACGGGGACAGTCTCAATACAAGGCTAGCCCCCCTCAATTTTAGGAAGTCCTGATACCCCTCCTGAAATGAAAAATCCCTGGAGGGAACAGGGGACAATCCTATTCAGTGCCTTCCCTTAATTGAAAGGACGAGAGAGGGAAGTGGAGAGAATTCTATTTACTATAGTCCAGGTCTTCCCCCGAATGTACTCTTGCCTTTAAGTACACACCAAGGAAAACTGTGACCCAAATAGAGATAACAGCATTCCATTTTAGAACACCCAAACACTGCTGGAGGCACTCCAAGTGTGGGGTGGCATGTAACATACAATAGCCCAAACTGCTATACATGTTTTCATTCATTTGCATACACTCGCTCTGCTAGTTCAATAACACATTTACTGAACTCTCCACACACACACACACACACACACACACACACACACACACACACACACCTTCTCACCACCCCACTAGGGGTGATGGTGGGTGAACTGTCAGAAAGTACACAAGACGTGATGATCGAGGCCACTAGAAGCTATTATCAACATTTCAAGCCTGTTAAAAAATGACTTAATTTACAATGCCACAATCATGTATGCCAATTTTATTAAAAAGAATTTTAATTTGGTGTTACTGGTTAATGGAATCCTGGGATCCCTGCGAAGTGGGGTGAGCCTGGGAGGAGGGGGAGGGGGAGGGGGAGAGGGTAAGATAGGAATTTGACAGACAGGTAGTAGGTGTGATGGATAGTGAAGGGATATGTGAGATGCTCACTAAGAATATCTTCTGGGACAGCTGCTGAACCCAATGTTCTAGCCTTCACACATTGGTCTATCCAAGGGGGTGGAGTCCACCTCTTCCACTGTAGAATGATGTAATGGTTAATACATCAAAGACAGCTGTTTGTAGAAAGTTGCTCACAGCTTCATTGTCTGCTGCTTTGATTACTAGGGGCTGTCTCACTTCCACGTCAGGACCCCATGGAATGTGGACATTGACATCAATCACATAGTTACACTATCAGAGAGAGCACACATTGATCGATGACTACTCTCCCCTCGTAATCATTCCTGTACCTTCACTATAGAACCAGAGGTGTTTGGTGGAACACCAATTGACTCGCTGTTCTCTGTGCTCCCTAAATCCAATGTTACTTGACTGGAGAAAACGGTACCATTTTAGATAGCAAATCAGCTCTGTCATAGGTATGGTGTCCTTACTGAGACACTGTGTTATTGTGAGGACAGCCCTGGCCTTCGTAAGTAAGGATGGTACTAAGGATGGTATGGGGAGTTAACTCTTCTTCATCTCTCATCCTGTCCAGAGCCAATAGCTTTATGACACGAAGTAACTGAGGGACATGAGAGAGAGGGAGGGAGAGAGGGGGGGAGGGGGGGGGGGGGGGGGGTGAATGAGAAGTGGCTTTGGTGAAAGGGAGAGTGAAACTTGCATTGACAGTATATCCAGAGACATCGACAGAGGAGTCATTCTTAATGTCTAACCCAACAATGATACTTGAAGAATGAGAGTATGAACTCTGCTGCAGTCTAGGGAGAGAGGGAGGGAGAGAGGGAGGGAGGGAGGGAGGGAGGGAGAGAGAGATCCATAATGCTATCTAACTATTACCAACCTGCAAGTGACTTGAACAATGCCTCTTGATATGCAGAAGAAGGTTCTGACAGCACCTGATCCCGTGACCGGCTGAGAAGGAACCTGATAATTCCTACAGTCAAGACTGTCATATATAACCAGCCTGGAGTCTGCCTGCAAAAAAAAACAAATGGAGTCTAATTCTTTGGGACAGAAGAAGTTTCCATAGTTTGAATTTACAGACACTCTCTTGTTGGGTGGTGAGGCACACAGCAGTGCTGAGACGGAATACTGTACCAGACCTGCCCACGACGTGCCACTATCATCTTCAAACTGGACATTATAAACACCTAATGCCAAGGAGAAAGAAGTGCGAGGTAGACGGTGAGGCTCTGACCTAGTACCTCACCAGGCAAGCTGTGGGGCAGCTGGTGTGAGAAGGGGTATGCATAGCAACCAACTGGAAATACTCCTACATAACGAAACACTGAGTTATTTGCAGAAATGATATCTGCAATCATAGTGTACCCTGTGCTAAAACAATTTCTTCTTTGATAATGTCTTTGTTCATGGTTCTTTGTCCAGACCGTGAGGAGAAGCCATCTTCATCATCTTCTCCCTCTCTCTGTTTCTCTACGTACTGATAGTCATATTTACCTGCAAGATGAAAGGAGAATAAAAATGACGTAATTCATTGCAAAGGTTTAACATATTACATGCTTGGAATCCTTTGATGATAAGTTTTAGAGTTGAAGATAAGACCTGCTGCTGAATACGGACATACACGGACCTGAGTTCAGTTGAAAACAAAGGACAATGGACGGTTACAGTGTATGGAGACCAGTAACTCACCCGTAGATGGTATCCCCTCCAACGTACTCTCCTCTATCTACCCTCAAGTCAATTTCGTTCGTCATGACGGCTCCAAACACACACGCACACACACACACACACAACACTACGCTACAGCTCCTACAAGCTAGAGCGTAGCTACGCCTCCAGTCATTAAGTTTAGGGGGCGTGGCAATTTTCGAGGTAGTATGCGGCACGTGTTGAAGAAACTGCAGCTATTTTGCGGGGTCAGAGGCGTCTGTTGCCGCTCCCTGACAGGTATCATTCATATACTATCTGTAGAGAGAGTCTACAACCCATAGAAGGGCTCATTCTGACCAAATATGCATTGTTTGTGCATTCAGTTTCAGGGAGGCATGGAGACGAGGAGGGAGAAAAGCTAGCTAAGCAGTTTATTTTAGCAATGAGATCAGTTCCCTCCACAGGTAAGACCCTTTGTCCTTTTTCTCTCCTCTGCTCCTTCATTCTCCCTCCCCCCGCCTTGTCAGTGGTGGTGGTTACCTCTTGTAATGGCTCTCTGAAGAGAGGAGTAACTTGTAGTTCTTTTACCAGTGTCTCCCTTAATCCTCCCATCGTATCCTTCACAATGCAACTGCAGAGGTAGCTTTGATTCCCGTACTCCCATACTCCCATTCTTCCATACCACATTCCACAGTCGAATGCACAACCTTCTACTTGAAACACAAAAGTTTGCAGCTAACATCTTATCTGAGCAACAGGTACTTCCAATCACCCAAACTGGTATAACCGGTTTCCTACCTGGTCTGACGACATGTATTACCTGACAGGCCAACTACAGTATCCACTTCTCACGTCCAGTGCAGGACAATGCCACCAGTTGCCAGTTTGACTCAATACCTCACCATCCTGGAGCTGCTGTGAGCCACGTACAAACTGTACATGTGTAGCATTTTAGGCTGCAAACGCTGTCAGATGTATGTACACACATTTGCAGAATATTCCTCTACTGATTGGATGCTCGGCAGTCTTGCAGTGTTCAGCACATGATGTACATACAGTGGGCGACCACCACGTGTGGTATGGCAAGGTAAGGTGTCACATGACATTGACGTGACATCATATGACATCATATGACATCATAATTTAGGTACTTGATGTGTCACAGAATGATGCAGCTCCTCTGCTATACTATGATAGGTTGGTACCTCACATGGAGTGTGCGTGTGTGTCATGTGACATTCATGTGATCAGGTCTTATCGGTCTGTTGGAGACGAGACATTTATGAGGGCCTTTGAGACTGCAACATTGGGTTACGAGGAATGGACCCACGAGGTACGCTCCCCTCTCTCCCTGGATCTCCTCTGCACCGTTCCCTGGATGGTCTCTCTCTCCAGGCCCATATCAGGATGGCATGGAACTACCTCACACAGCATGGCAGGGAGACAGCAACACCTATCATCAAGTGGGCCATCCTTCCATTCCCCAGACATGTATTAACCTCTGGTACCCTACAGGACCGGTATCCAGCATTACATTGACCAGAACTATGGGAAGGTGAAGAATGTGTACAACGAGACCATCACACTATTCTTCATTCATATGGTGGACATTGCCATACAACAGGTGGGCTGAAATGTCACATGACAATCAGGTGATAGAACAGTCACTGGTCTTATACTTTATTGATGATGTCACTATGATGTCACTAGTGTAAAGAAAATCCCCATACATTTGAAGAGTTTCTGGCAGTGAATCCTCATCTTTCAGACCCTCAACTACTCTCCAGGCATTACTCACTGTCTAGAGTCCATTCCAGTGAGGCCAGGAATAGGTATGGAATACCAAATTTAATAATATTTACATCATCGTTAATTCTACCTTGCAGGTGGCTGGAACCTGACCTTAAGCCTCTACCATGATATTTATCATCTCATCTCATGACTTTCATATAGAATTACACAGTCAATAATGTTGAAAATGAAACTGAGGATTGTGGTATATCCCATAATTGGTGTGCATGATCAGTTCAATGGTTCTTGGTAGAGGAGAGCTGACTGGTTAGCCGGTCCACTTCAGTCTGGGGGGGAGGGGGAGGGGGAGGAGAAACTACACTCAATATCCCTCCTTTGATGTGACTGTGGTAGGTACCTCTAGTTCAGTGATCCTGTCATTAGCTCTGCCCAATTGCCTCTCAACCTACACCACAACCACTTATAAGTCCATGGTATGGCCACACAATATGAGGTGTACATACTTCACATAGATTCTCCTTCAGCAGTGCATCTATCCCTGAGTCCAGACGATACGAGTTGAGCACATTTACACACCCATCACGTTCCTATTATGGGAAGTCAGTACATCCCATGGCAGTGTATGTAGTAGGAGTCAGTGTCTAATTACATTAGCAGAATCTGTGTGCAGTTTCATACCTTACTAACAAAGAGTAATCTCTTTTCCAACCTCTGCACCTTCTCTCCCCGCAACCTACACTCTTCCTGCAGTGAACACACAACGCACACGCACTCAGTGATGCTATTGCACATAGAAGTGAGGCAGTCATGTGGATCATTGTGCCGGATGTGCTTCACTGCTCCAGACACACTACCATCCACTCTGCCAGACCATGCACTATGAGGACACACACGAGGAACCACCTGTTCCCTTGATAACTGGTTTTGAGTTTCAGTAGCCAGTGACTCTGCCTTATCAGCAGCTCTCTGGACCAACTTTAGTCTGCAGTGGGTGAAGACAGATACAACTTGCAGAACTAGGATTGTGGTGTGGTGGTGTCACCTAGACTGAAGGTCTCCTAGCTGACTGAGGAGGACCACTTCACGATGTTGTAGCTCCGTCAACTTACACTGCAAACCTGAAGAGCTGGAAACACATCTCTCAAAGTGGGACACTCAGTGAGACACGAGAGGTACCTGCCTCCTAGCCCTCCTCTGCCTCCCTCCGACTCTTCCAGCTGTTTGCGGAGTGATTTATTCTCTTCTTCTAGACTTACTACTCTCTTTTCCATGTCTTCATTCCGTCCCAGTTGCTCTCGCAGTGTCTGTAGTTGGTACCGCATCAAGCCCACATTGTCGGTATGGTTGCGCAATGCTGTGTTCTCTTCCTGCAGCTGTCTCAGTTGCCTCTCGATATCCTCACTGTGTAGTAGCTTAGATTGGACCATCTCTGCAAACTGGATGTCATGTGACTTTTGCTTCAGCTTATGCTGCAGCTCCTATTGTGGTGTGGATGGGAGAGAGGGGGGGAAGGAGGGGGGTGAGTGAGAGGGGGGAGGGTGGGACAGGGAGGGGGATGAGTGAGAGGGGGGAGGATGGGACAGGGAGGGGGGTGAGTGGGAGGGGGGAGGATGGGACGGGGAGGGGGATGAGTGAGAGGGGGGAGGATGGGACGGGGAGGGGGGTGAGTGAGAGGGGGGAGGGTGGGACAGGGAGGGGGATGAGTTAGAGGGGGGATGGGAGGAGGGAGAGGGGAAGAAGGGGGGTGAGTGAGAGGGGGGAGGGTGGGACAGGGAGGGGGATGAGTTAGAGGGGGATGGGAGGAGGGAGAGGGGAAGAAGGGGATGCAAAGAAATAGAGTTCACATGTGAGATTACACACCTTAACCCTTTCCTGCTCAGCCTCCCACTTTCCCTCCATTCCCTCCAGTTCCATGACTCTCTGTCTGAGTTTCGTTGCAGCTGCAGTCTGGATATGTACCTGCTCCTGTAACCCAGCCTTCACCACCTCACGCTCACTATGAGCCACATCAAGCTGGCGAGACAGATGTGAGTTCTCATTCCCGAGGTTACTAACTTTAGACTGTAACTATTGTGAAAGAGAAAAAGGGAAAACAAAAAGTGGAGGGGAAAACTGTGTTGACAAACACCAGGTACTCCAAACACAGACTTGTGAATGGTTAACTGAAACTAAATATGTACACAGAGAGTCCCCATGAGTGACATAATAGGAGGTGGCCCTAGGAGTGTCCCTAACCTCTTCAATGGTCTCTCTTTGTCTCCTGATTGTTCTCTCACTTTCATCCACTAGTGACTGTAACTTCCTCTGATCTTCTCCCTCTCCCCTTTCCTTCTCCTCCAGTTTCTGCTGTGCCTCTGCCAGCTGCTCAACAAGCCTCTGCCTCTCTTCATCCAACTAGAGAAAGATGAGTAAAGCCATGGATGGAGAACTAGGCTACATCATACATGAGTTTTGGTGGGGAGGAAGAAGTTTGTGGGGCACTGCCACAATGCCATGCATGTGTTTGCAGCCTAAATTTTCAAGTTTTCTGGAGGGGGAAAGTGAAATTCCAGGGTAAATTCCAGGGCCTCCCCCCTCTGTATGAACCCCTGTACAGCCACACATTTTCATGTTCCCCCCCATGAAATAAACCCTGATGTATAGATATGAAATAGACAACAGGGGGAAATGTGCACAGAAACATTCCTTTCAGTTCTCAATTAACTCACTGTATGGAGTCTCTGCAGTTCTTGGCTAATGGTTGCGGTTCTGGTGACTCTGTCTTCCAAGGAGGTTTCAACCCGGGCCCTCTTGGTGGCATGCTGGGTTTGAGACAGCTCCAGCTCCAGTTGTGAGATCCGGCCTCGAGCACGGATTAGCTCAGCCTCACGACGGGCACTGCTTCTAGAGCTAGGTGTGTGGGTGGTAGTGGTGTGAGGGGTCACGTGAGTGTGTTTGGGCAAGAAGCTACTCCACGTGCTATATTTGTCGGTTTGTGGCGTCTCGGAGGTACCAGCGTTCATCATGACCAAGCCGCGTCTTCAAATGTCGTAGAACGGCAAACCACTGCAAGAACAAAGGTGAAAGGTTACTTGAATAATTAATACGCGCGATCACGTGACCTATTACCTCATGACGTAGTTATTTAGAATATTTTCCGGTTTGTTATCTCAAGTGGTTGAGTTTTTAATTCTGCATTATTGTATGGCTTGAGTGAGTTTACTATACAACTGCTCAGTTGTGTCTACCAACAAAACAGTATATAAGAACGGAACGCTGCAGCTAACATCCGATTAAGAGATTTCTTTTCTTGAAAAATTGCAGTTGATTTTGTTATTGATTTCGTTCGTGTGTACAGTGTATTCGAAGAGCAGGCACTAGTTTAGCTAACCACTGCCAATGTATCGTCCCAGCAATGAGCCACTTAGGGATCCCGACGCCATTACGTCCTATCCGAGACGACGTGCTGCCAGCATCAGCTACACACCAGCTCTCCCTCCCCAGGTAACAGCACGGCAGTCCAATACTCTTAACAGAACCCACTACATGTCCGACCCTACACTTCTGGACGAGAAGGAAGACTGCAGAGCCAGTCAGTACTCGACAGAGAGTGGCGGGAGGAGAAGCGCCATGAGCATGGAGGATTACACCCACACTGAGGAGAGCAAGAACATGGCGAGAGAGGTGCGCAAGGCTAAGAAGAAGAAAATGAGGCATTTGAAGTCTTTCATGCACGTTTTCCTGGGTGGACTGCGTCGTAAGGAGAACGAGGAGCCGGGAGAGGGTGATGTAGCTTCCACGAGAGACAGCCAGAAAGACGACAGAGATGGGTTAACGAGGGCAGTTGCAAACGGCTCAGTAGGGGAGGAGGCGGAGAGAGGAGAGAGCAGTCGGCGGAGAAGCAGCCTCCAAGGAGCCCCCAGTCCTCGCCACGTATCTGCACAACGTCCCCCTGCTCTGGAGTTGCCTCTTCGTCAGCTTCGAGGCCTGTACAATCATGGCAACACGTGCTTCATGAACGCCGTCCTGCAGTGCTTGAGCAACACAGACCAGCTGGCTCAATACTTCGTCACCGACACCTACAGGGGGGATTTCAACAAGACAACCAAGACCACCAGACACTTGGTATCATCAACCAACGTCACCGAGCAGTTTGCTCTACTCCTAAAGTGCATTTGGAGCGGGCAATATAACCCAGTTGTTAGCTCCAGGTTCAAGAATGTGGTGGGGCAGACAGCAGACCAATACCAAGGCTCAGCACAGCACGATGCCCAGGAGTTCTTCCTGTGGCTACTTGATAACATCCACGAAGACCTAAACCAGGCCGGGACACGGAGATATAAACCAATGAAGGTTAGTTCCGTACCAACAGGTGGGGCTTGTATGACTGTACATGACAATGTAGAAATAGATTGTCTGGTGTAATAAAATCTGTCCCTACAATTTGTACATAAATTATATGGATGGGCGGTTCGAGCATGTAATGGCCTATTCCAACTCCCCTACTCGTTATAAAGCATGGCAACAATGTGTATGCAGAAACCTTGTGTGTTTCGTTCCATGCAGGAGTTATATGGAGGGTAATGTAATATCTGACCTTTAGTCTCTTGGTATTACAGGATATGCACTTACACTTGTTTTTGCATATTTCGATGGTCTTGGTGCTGACACTAATCTACGTACATTGTACACACATATAGTTGACATATTAGCCACTGGGCTGCCACCTACTCCTGCCTTTTGCAGCTCCCTGCAACCTGTGCAAAATGACAAAAGCAGCTTGTATGATTGGCAATGGATAACGATTTTCTCCTGTTACCAAATAAGACGTACTGTGGTTAACCACAATCATCTGGACTGTACGTAGACTATTTCAAAATTATGTTTCTCTTTTCTCTTCTCAACCAGGACACCATAGGTCGTCCAGATGAAGAAGTGGCCGCAGAGGCCCTTGCTTCACACATGCAGAGAAACAATAGCTTCATCCAAAACCTCTTCCAAGGCCAGTTTCGTTCGGCTCTCATTTGTCCGTCGTGCTCCACACGTTCCTGCACCTTTGACCCCTACGTAAGTATCTCTCTCCCTCTCCCACAACGAGACACGAAGCCAGTGTACGTCACTATGGTGTACCGGGGAGCCAGCCGGAAGATGAAGATGTTTGGAGTTAATGTATCAATTGACAGCAGCATCAAGGACTTGCGGAGCAAACTAGCTATGCTATGTGGAGTGCACAGGTGAGGGAGTACACACATGTTATGGTAACTGAAAAATGCTTCATCTATTGAATGACATATGTTGGGATATACATGTACATCAACCACGCATACACGGCGCTGATGAGGGCCAACCAGCCCAAAACAGCTGTCTGCTGTTTGCCTGGTTTGCTCTGCGCACACCTTTTTCCATGTACATCTTCGTTAACTGCCTACCCCTCCCATTACCGACAGGCACCATATAGTATTGGCAGATCTTCTTCCCGACGGCTACCATCGGACCTTCTATGACGACCAGCATATTTCTGTTGTCCATTCCAATGACTTTGTGTTTGGATTTGAGTGTCCTCCGTACAAGGGAGACAACCCAGAGGCCCTCACCCAGACCAACCCCTCTGGAAGCAAGGAACTCATTCTCATACTGGTAGTGAACAAGAGTGGACAGACACATTTCGGACGGAGGTGAGGGAACGACTAGCAATATCCGGATTAGTGAGGTGTCCTGATTAGTGAGGTGTCCTGATTACTGAAGTGTCCCGATTAGTGAGGTGTCCTGATTACTGAAGTGTCCCAATTAGTGAGGTGTCCTGATTACTGAAGTGTCCCGATTAGTGCGGTGTCCTGATTACTGAAGTGTCCCGATTAGTGAGGTGTCCTGATTAGTGAAGTGTCTTCAATGTTGGTGCAGTAAATGGTGACGTATTAATTGAGGCATCCTCACTTCAGGGAGTGGTTAGAGTCAATACCAATTCAATGACACAACTTCTGAGAATTGGTCTACAATAGCTGTAGAGATCCTCTCTATCACTGACTAGCCAGCCATACATTGGACTATGTCTGCCAGACTAGGTTGTCTAGATGCAACAAATACTCAAATCGAAACAGCTGCCAAGTGAAGTCCAATTGCCAGTATTCATCAAAAATCGGTTGGCTTTGTAGAAAAAACTGAGTTTGTCTCTCTCAGTGGCAGACGGCCATTCACCCCTCAATAGCACTGCCTAGAACTGCCAAGATGGCTATACCTCATCCTTGGGAGAGAACTCTTAAACAGCCTCTGATGTGGTTAGAGGCGTTAGCTATGTAATCTTGTTCACACTGATATCTCAGTACGCCTCCTGTGTAGTGGTGATATGACATAGCCATTAGATTTGGGAAGGAAGGGCAGGCTTCCCTCCATTGCTACATGCATGTACCTCTCTACTGTTGGCTACATATCAACCTCTGCTGTTGGCTACATGTAGGTTTGGGCCCCCACTGATCCTTCGCGTCTGGCGAGACCTCACCCACCAGCAGTTCCAGTCAGTGGTGTTGAAGAACATGGCAAAGTTTCTTAGAGAAGGCCTCCACCTACCAGATGTGAGTTGTCTCTCTCTCTCCCCCTCCCCCTCACCTTCCATGTCTCTCCCTCCTCTCTTATCTCCTCACATACTTAACATTCCCAACAATTAGCCGTATAATGGCTGGTTATGAAGTCATCCATGTGTATACATTTGTTAACGTGTAGAAAAATGTTGTAATGACTAAAGTCTACGCTTCAATTCTCCCAAATGATCAACATTTCACAGAACCTCTCGTGAATATCATTAACTCAGGTGTAATTGATTTGTCGTGTACAGGTATGTCGAAATGGTGGTCTCTTCAAGTGCCGGGTGGTGGATGGTCTGCCTGGTTGCAGTGTGCTACCCACTGATGCTAACCATCCCTTCTACTCCCGCTCTGTTGACAAGTTAGTATGCAATGCACACACGAACACACACACACACACACACACGCACACACACACACACACACACTGTTTTTGTTTGTGAAAGGGTAGTTTTCAGATGTACCCTCAGCTTTGAGACTACAGCTGGAGCTGCTGCTTCAGTTGTGTGTGTACAATGGTCTCTAGGCAATGTTTGTGTGTGGATACTGACAGATGTGGAGTAGCACTCAATAAGCACTTGCACCACCTGCAGAGCCCTTCATGTCAGTATCCTGTATGGAGGACCAGAACACATCAAGCTCATTTGTGAATGGGAACCGGAGACCAAGGCTCATGTGTTTGGCGTGATTCCAGACCAGGTGCCGGAGTATCACGACTCTGTCATGGAACTGAGACGCTACTACCAGCAGCCTCTCCAGACAACCCTAACAGACAGTCTCAAGATCTACACCAGAGAGGAGACGGTCGGCTCCCTTGTTTGTAGCTCATTACATTATCTCTTTGTCATCATGTAACGATACAAGTGTCTTGTAAACTAATTTGCTCTCTAGTATCCAAGAACAGTGCCTTTTAAGTGCGATTTTGTGTGGCATCAAAAAAACTTTTAATGTAATTTTATGGAAGTGCAGTTCTCAGTGGTTACATACCTAGTTGTTATTAACTGAGTGTGAAGCAACCTTAATACAATTTATTTACTCAATTATATGAAATTTGGTTACTGTGCACATTATTTCTCTACTGCAGCTGAACAGAGAGGACTCGTGGTTCTGCCCTCACTGCCGACAGCAGCAACAAGACGCCACGAAGAAGATAACCCTCTGGAGCCTCCCTGATGTGATGGTCATCCACCTGAAGAGGTTCAGGCAGGTCTGTCACATACCCCCTACATGTAACAACCTCCTTTGTAGGGATGAGGTATGGGGGACATGCTTTTTGACTGAGCCACACACAGGAAAAAATTAGGGTGGGGGCAATGGAGGTGTGTGGGACTCATGAAAATAAGGAGTTAAGTTAACTTATATAGTCTGGCTGCCTATTGAGGCCTAGCTCAAAGAGGTATATCCATTTTCAACACGCTGTACACTGTACACATATATGCATCATTGGATCGCCAATAGCTGATTCCCAGTAAGGAAAGCTGATTACTAGTCAGGCAGTACATGTACGTAGTGTGGCTGCAGAGGGTTAGTGATATGGTTATTACAGCCATATGGTACCTGGCTGAAGCTAATTCAATTGTCATCTTTGACTATTTAGGCTTCACAGCATAATTGGAATGAATTCTCACTGAATATTGTTTTGTCTGCAGGTTGGGTTTAGTCGAATGAAGCTGGGGACCGTGGTGAAATTTCCCGTTACGGGACTGGACATGACTCCCTTCCTTGCCCCTCGCAGTTCTAGCATGCATTCACAGCCTCTCTTGACAATGTCCTACCGGTCACAGCGCAGCACACCTGCCAAGTCAGTTCACTTTGAAGACGAGGTGGGAGAGCCTCAGAAGTCACCTCTGGGTGGGAGTGGGAGTGTGGGGAAGGGAAAAAGCAAGCGGTTTCTTTTTCCTTGGAAGAAGCAACAGTCAGTTGCAGCTGACAAGAAAGGGAGAAGTGAGAAGCAAGGTGAGAGGAGACAGAGAGAGAAGGGTTCTAAGAAGTCCACTGCTCGTTCTCGTTCTCGTTCGCCTGATGGACGACGGAGGAGTAGGTCTCCCGAGTCTATTCGCAGGTCCACCACTCCGCCCCCCGGCTCGGAGAGTCCCACAAGTGTCCGCAGTGCTCCGAGCACCATGGACCACCGCCAGTCCCACCATCGCTACTTCGTCCCTCCCAATCTCCAGCCCAATCTCAGTGGCAGTCGAACCAGCTTGGACGACACAAGGCTGCACAATGTCTATGATTTGTATGCAGTGTGTAACCACACAGGTACACTGAGCTCGGGACACTACACTGCCTTTTGTAAGAACCCAGTTGATGGCCGTTGGTACCACTACGATGATACCACTGTCCAGCCAATAGCAGAGGATCAGTTGGCCACTGCTGGTGCATACATGCTCTTCTACGTCCGTCAGTCTCTCCTCTCAACTTCCCCTCTGAGCAGTTCGGAGTCTTCGCAGTCCTCTTGCAGCAGTGCTAATCACTGGATCTTTCATATGCCTCCATTTAAACTGGATCTCAATGACTACCAAGAGGAGTTGACCCAACTGCAGGTACAGCAGAACAAGCGACAGAGTCAGGTTTCACAGCACAGTATTGATAACCTCTCAGCTGGTGACATGAAACCTCGATCTCGACTCAGTTCAACAAACTCCGCCCTCTCTGCTCCCTCCACTGCAGCCGTCAATTCCATCGGCTTGCGTGTGTCTCCACCTGCCTCTGCTCCGGATGTCGACAATTTTATGACCCCCGCCTCAGGGGGAATTGTGAGCGGCCCCCACCCTAATCACGACGTTCGAAGTGACGCTTTCTCGGCTGTTAGCCTCCCTCCATATCAAGGAAGACGAACTTCTCACCAACCTGCACCACCTTACAGCCACGCCATGGCATTCTCCAACAGAGGGTCCAGTACAAGACATCAGAGCATGCGACTTGGGAGGGGTAGGGACAACACTGAGTGGGAAGACAGAAGAATGAGGAGAGAGATGGCTTCACAGAGGAACTTCTCTTCTCAGAGGAGTCACGAAAATGTTCACAAATCATTTTCTCAGACAACTTTCGAACCTTACAATGGACAGCTGCTTCCTCCGATGCAAGGGCACGTGGTGCCAACTCGATCGATTCCAAGCTTAACCACACACAAGGACATGTCTCTGACCTCCAATACATACTCTCAGGATCGCCCACACTCCTTCTTGGATCCCTATCTCCACCGACAAAAGACAGCTGTCAGTAATGGCCACATTCCAGTCAATATTGGCTCTAACTTCACCTCTCCTAGTTTTGCCCACAGCCACCCAGAGTCCTGTGTCTAAAATTCTGTGTCCTATTTATCTGATAATATTGTGTCTATGTGTTACAAAAATGTCAACAGTCATTCTATATCTATTGTAAAAAAAGAAAAATATTTTTAGCGGAAAAATGAGTAAGAAAAAATGCCGAGACCCGGGATTGAACCGGGGACCTTCAGATCTTCAGTCTGACGCTCTCCCAACTGAGCTATCGCGGCATACACACTCGATGAAGTACTAAAATGAATTTTTGAACATACGCGCGTACATACACAGAGAAAGCTCATGCACCGCCGTCAAAGAAAGTCTCCAGTGTTTCTTCAAGTTGTTCTGGTGTGTATTTCAGGTATTTTTCAGGGTTCTTTGTAAAAGCAAGTGTTGAATATCTGGAGGGAGAGAGGGGGGAGGGATTAGAATGGATGCTGATAGTGGCAGCTGTCCTATAACTTTTGCTGCCCCAAATGACATGCTATGTATCATTGCTTCTGTCTCAAAGGTGTTCAGACTGAGAGCTCCCAGAATACATATGACATGGCAACTCACACTCTATAAAATCCGGCATAGATTGGCCCTATCAACACCACGTTTGCCTGCCTCAACCTTCCTCTGAGTTGGCTGTCTGGAATAGACCACTGCTGCTGCACTCGGCACAACTCCTCAATCTCTGTGTTGAACCCCTGCCATTAGTAGCCAAAATTAGAGGGAGAAATGAGAGAAGAAACACAGAACTCACTTTGAACTTGTCTTTCAGTGCTTGCTTCGCAGTCTTGCTGATCTAGAATGAAGAAAATGTCCCTTAAACCACTGCAAATAAACTGCCCACAACCACACAAACCTTGTCACCACTAGAACCAACCATAGCACTCACTTCCTGACCTAAGAAGCTCAGTGCCTTCATAAAACTGTTGACAAAAAATCAAAAAAGACTACTAGCAGATGTGTACCCATTATATACCATCTCTGATAGGTGCCCATTTGATTCTGTATTTTAGTGATGTAATCATTCTCTATCTGGTCATAAGCCTCCTCCAGCAGTCCCTGCATCTGGTCATGTCTATGGAAGGGAGAGGGAGAGGGGGAGAGAGAGGGGAGGGAGTGGAAGAGGAGGGAGAGGGGGAGAGAGAGGGGAGGGAGTGGAAGAGGAGGGAGAGGGGGAGGGGGAGGGGGAGAGAGTGGAAGAGGAGGGAGAGAGGGAGGGGGAGAAGGAGAGAGAGGTGAGGGAGTGGAAGAGGAGGGAAAGGGGGAGGGGGAGGGAAGGAACGGAAGAGGAAGAAGGGGAGGGAGGGGAGGGGGAGGAAGTGAAGGTAAAAGAAGGAGGAATAACTGACTTCTGTACCTGGTGAAAGTTTTGTGAATGAAATGATAGTTGTTGAGAAGAAAGAGGCTGGCCAGTGGAGGGTGTTCGTAGCTGCGAGACTTGTTCTCCATATTCAAATTCAGGGCATCTATCACACGTGCTAGATAGCGACCCAGGGATTTCCTTCTCTCGGCATCAGATATAACCACAAAGGAACCTACAAGGAAGGACACCTCTCATGTATATCACATGTATAGAATACATGGTGGGACACAGTGTGCATGTGGTAGATGGTCCATTGTGTATTATGAAAGAGGAATCAGGAAGCAGCTGCCGAAATATAGGAGGGCAAGTTAACTAGTGCTGTGTGTGTGTGTGTGTGTGTGTGTGTGTGTGTGTGTGTGTGTGTGTGTGTGTGTGTGTGTGTGTGTGTGTGTGTGACATGAAGAGTACAGCCACTTACTCTCTCCATGAATGACTTCACTGACATTCCGAGAGTATTCCAGCAGCTGCTCCACAAACCACATTGTCTGTGTGGAGGGGATAGCAGGGAGAGGAAGAGAGTCCAGCACTAGTCTCCACCTATTTTGTACTATTGCTATCGGACGACTATCAAACCACTGGCTATTGGTCCACTATCAAACCACTGGCTATTGGTCCACTATCAAACCACTGGCTATTGGTCCACTATCAGACCACTGGCTATTGGTCCACTATCAGACCACTGGCTATTGGTCCACTATCAGACCACTGGCTATTGGTCCACTATCAAACCACTGGCTATTGGTCCACTATCAGACCACTGGCTATTGGTCCACTATCAGACCACTGGCTATTGGTCCACTATCAGACCACTGGCTATTGGTCCACTATCAGACCACTGGCTATTGGTCCATTATTGGACTACTGGCTATCGGTCCACTATTGGACTACTGGCTATTGGTCCACTATTGGACTACTGGTTATTGGTCCACTATTGGACTACTGGTTATTGGTCCACTATTGGACTACTGGCTATCGGTCCACTATTGGACTACTGGCTATTGGTCCACTATTGGACTACTGGTTATTGGTCCACTATCAGACCACTGGCTATTGGTCCATTATTGGACTACTGGCTATCGGTCCACTATTGGACTACTGGCTATTGGTCCACTATTGGACTACTGGTTATTGGTCCACTATTGGACTACTGGCTATCGGTCCATTATTGGACTACTGGTTATTGGTCCACTATTGGACTACTGGCTATCGGTCCACTATTGGACTACTGGCTATTGGTCCACTATTGGACTACTGGCTATTGGTCCACTCACATGACTGGTCAGCTCATGAACAGTACCATCTTTAGGAAGGTTAGACTGTTTCTCTGGGTTGCCCTGACAACAACCATAGCAACAAATAGAGTTGTTAGTCAATAAAACTCGTAATGTACTTACCTTGATGTGATTAATGTAGTCCTCCAAGGCCTTCTGATTCTACACACAATTGGACACGAGTACTAACACCACTAGAGCTGGCTTAAAGTTTACCTACCACTTTCTGAAACTGCTTCACGACCTCCTCAAAACGATGGTACGGAGACCCCTCCAGCCCCTAGAGTAGCACAGTACAAAGGTCATTTGTTAACTACACCCATAGCTCAAGAGGCCACACCCACATGTAGCACTGTTCTGTACTCTGGCAGTAGGCTCTGCATGTGTTTGATTAGCCTGAACACTGTTATGACAACTGGGTAGTCGTTATGAGCCAGACTCTTGACTGTGTGCTGGTGTAGCATCTGGAATGGAAGAATGGGAGAATGACGGAATGGGAGAATGACAGAATGTACAATTGTATGACATACAACAACAACAGCTGCTAATGGCATACCTCTACTTCTTTCAAGTAGAACTCAATGGGCTGAGCGGTTAGGTCTCGAAGGACCCGAGAATGATGGCAATTGGGTATCACCTGCCGCATAAGGTGAACCTCACCCTACACACACACACACACACACACACACACACACACAAATTTACAACAAGTAGCGATGAAAGTGAAGTCCTCTCACCTCAATCAGTCTGAGGAAAACGGTAGTCGAGGCCATAATATAGCCACCACCATCCAGCTGCTCCTCCAGTCCCCCCATTCCGCCTAACTCACTTGTAAAAGAGGAACTTGGTCCTATACGACTACCGGAGTCTCCTCTACGCCCTCCCCTAGACAGAAGTGAGAGCCATTAAGAATGTCTCACACATGCATTGATACAATGTAAAGATTTGAGTTTTGTGAAATAGAGAAGAGTGGTAGCTTACTCAGAACGCTTGGTGATCCTTTTGGTAGGTGAAGGTCCGTGTCCCTTTAACACTGTGTAGAGTACAGGGCCAGTCAGTTAGCACACTGTATTGCAGAGGTAGTAACTCACAGGCAGCAGCAAACGATGTCTTCTTTGGGATCTAGAGAGAAAGTGAAGATTAGAGATAGTGTGTGTGTGTGTGTGTGTGTGTGTGTGTGTGTGTGTGTGTGTGTGTGTGTGTGTGTGTGTGTGTGTGTGTGTGTGTGTGTGTGTGTGTGAGTGTGTGTGAAGGGAATCTTACGGCAGATGGGAGGAGTTGGGAGGAGCTATTAGCCTCCTTGAATGTGTTGAGAGAGCGACCAAGCTGGTTTGAGCGGAGCTGTGAATACACGCTAAGGATGTCCTTACTGTGAACATTGCCTCCAACAGTTGCTGAGGGGGAGAAGAGAGAGAATTATTTCCCCACCTCCCTCTCCCCCCTCCTCCCTCTTACCTCCTGTACTCTGTTCAATGAGATACTCAGCAATAAGCCTCATTTCACTGACAGTACGAGCAGGTAAATACTCCAGTGGTGGAAGATCTAAATCCCAAAATGCCAGTCACTCCAGTCACACACTCAGTGGAGACACTACCTTCAATGTCTTCACGCTGCGATGTCATTGAGAATGGCGATGGGAACTGGCTTGGAACTGCGTTTCATCATGTTCATGAAGTCTCTCTGTAGTGTGTCCAGTCCATGCTGCAGGTGACAGAGTAGACACCACTCACCATGTGTGAGATACATATATATATGATAGAGGTGCAGGGGGAGGTAGTATAGAGCTCACGTCAAAGTAGTCTTGAAGTTTTGTAAGCTCCACACTATTGGAGTTATTGGCATGGAAGAAGTCCACAGCCACTTTCAGTCGATCTAGTACCTGAACACACATAGTGTATGGAGAAGACTTGTGTCTGATTGAATGTAGACATAGGAGGATAAGGAGATGATGAGAGAGAGAGAGGAGAGGGAGAGAGGAGAGGGAGAGGGAGAGGGAGGAGGGGGAGGAGAGAGGAGAGGAGAGGAGAGGGAGAGAAGAGAGAGGAGAGGGAGGAGATGGAGGAGAGAGGAGAGGGAGAGGGAGGAGAGGGAGGGTAGTATGTACCTTTATATATGATTCCACATCTCCTCCAGGTCCATCGTGTACTTTGGCCTCCACATCATCACCAACATGGTGAAAACCGATCACCTTCTCCACCATGTTTAGTGTCTTATCAACATCTACCACCAGTCAGGAAACACACACACGCACGCACGCACGCACGCATGCACACACACACACACACACACACACACACACACACACACACACACACACACACACACACACACACACACACACACACACACACACACACACACACACACACACACACACACACTAAGATACTCTCCTGGAGTGTTGTGAGCCTCTTTGTCTGCTGGTAGACAGGAATGATGGTCTCGTCCAGTTTCTTCAGTCTGACAGTGAAGGAGTCCAGAATACCGACCATATTGGTAGTGAGTTGACTGCTCTTCTCAAGACTCTCCTTAAGTTCATTCAGCTGGACTTCAGACTAATAAGAGAGAGAGAGGAGATAAAGGTAAAGGGAGACGTGCTACAACACAGCATGGTCTATTTACTCTAACTGACCATCTTCAGTCCCTCTTCAATCTCCCTCTTTCTGTAGGATATGTCCTCCATCTCCTCCACAGTTCACCTACCTCACCGTATGTTCAATTCCCTTTCAATACTGGGCAGACACAGAGCTCAGAGCGGCAGAGGTGGACGACCAGTAAAGATACGTTCAGTTGTTGATTTTACAGTTTGGGAGTGGTCCAGTATGAAAAGAGTTAATTAAAGTGAGCGTAGCACGGTTTAACCCTTTTCCTCTGTTGAAAGTTTGTGCGTCTCGTGTGTAGTGTAGAGAGAACCCGAGACCTGTAACCATGGGTCGCCGTTCAATAAAAACCACGAAGACGGGGAAGTTTATGAATCCCACCGACCAATGGCGTAAGTTCAACTGTTAAACGTGCGACCTGAGTCCTGCACGTTTTCCGCGTGTGTATGCTGCTTCTCCTCATTTCTGCAATATGCCTGCTCTAAATGCCGTGTAGCCCCCACTGATGTGTTGCTCGTTTTCAAATTTTGTTCTCTGCAGGAAAAGAACAAAGGCGAAAAGAACTAAAGAAAGTAGGACATTCTAATTAATGCCCTCTCAAATAATCAGCTAGCTTCATTGATACTTTCACAGAACAGGAAGCAGCGTACGGCAGTTCGTGAGGCAGTCCTCCGGATGAAAGATCCCATCGTATTGCTGCAAGAGATTGAGGAAATTGAGAAGACGGAGGGGGAGGTGTCCAGTGAGCCGCTGCCAAACGAGAAGGGACTTCTGGAGAAGAAGAGGAAGCTCCATGGCAACCTGGACCGCATTGTGAAGTACTGGGTGAGCTGCAAAGTGGAACATTTTTTAAAAGCTTTCTGACCAAATCGTCATTTCAATGCACAGCAAAAGGAAGACCCCAAGAAGGCACATGACATCAAACAGTGAGTTGGCCCCTGACAATTATAATTTGTTGCCAGGTAACCGGCCACACACACCACCACTTTTACGGACAGGTTGATTCTAGATAGTGAGAAGAAGAGAAGAGAGACTACTCGTCTTTACGGTGAGCAGCAAATGGAGACTGACCTCATAAATTAACTTTCTAACATCTCCTTCACAGATAGCTACAGAGAGGCGAAGGTGAGTGGGCTACTCCCTCACTGTAAGATCGTAAACCTTCTGTGATAATAGTGAAACTGAAACGAGCTAGCTATCTACTATTTATCTTGTTTCTCTGACATGTAGTCCCAATGTGAGGTGTCAGATATCCCATTGCCAGAGACTTCGGATGGTAGGTGTAATGCTGTTTGTTGTCATGGGAGTGTTGTTTACGCCGACATCCACAGGGACTTACATCATGGCCAGTGATATCCCCATGCCAGATGAACTGGTGTAAGTGGGACTCTTACACAATGTGTGCTGATTGTTCTGGAGGTTATGTAGTCAACTTTGTGGTATCTCTCCTTTAGCCCCCCACCTGTCAGCTCCCCGCCCCCTGGCTCCACGGTCTCCCTTCCTCCTGGACCCCCTCCTGGAGGCCCTTCATCGGACCTCAGCAAATATAACATCATTGAGTCCACTGCTCACCAGCCGAAACGGAGTGTGCGGTTTGCCCCGTCAGATGAAGAGGGGGAGGGAGAGAGAGAGGAAATGAGTGGTGAGGAGGGAAGTGAGGGAGGAGGTTCAGGCGATGAATCAGCTGGGGAGGACTTTGACCCAGATGCTCTTCCTGAGTCATCACAGGCAAAGGCTGCTGCTCCTCCAACACTCCCTCGACTGCCCCCACCACCTCCTCCTGGACCCCCTCCACTCTTTACTCCACGGTTCCCTCCACCAGGGATTGGAATTCCCCCTGGCCCCCCTCCAGGACTGCCCCCCAGTCTACAACCTCCACGGGCTGGTATCACCCTCCCTCCCCCACCTCCCCGCCCACTTGTGCCGCCTTCCCAATCCTCCCGGCCACACATACAATCCCAAGCAGTGTTGACTTCACATCAGCGAACTCCATCCATTACTGGAATGGCCACTAAGAATCCAACTGGTAAAGAGAGTCAAGGAGCCATCATCTCAGCCCAACCACAGCTAAGGAATATCCAAGCTGAAGTTACCAAGTTCATGCCAACAAGTTTACGGGTACGCCGCGAGGTTCCCAAGCCTAGTGGTAGTAAGGTGAAGACAGTCAAACCACTGGGGCAAGCAGGTGGCATTTCAGGTCCAGTGGCTGGTGTTTCTAGAAGCACAGAGAAAGGGAGAGGGGTCGGAGTCCAGGGAGATGCGTACAATGCATTTATGAAGGAAATGGAAGGATTTTTATAGCTGCACACTTCACCTGTACTATACATTGTCACGTTCCTTGATTAATACTTGTTTCATTACACATACTGTCAATTGTTAAACTGAAAAACAAAATATATAGTTATTTATAGTTAGACAAAACATAATGAATTGTGTAACATGCAACAACATTCATACATAAAGTGATGATTTGGTGAATGTACTAATATATGTAAGAGTCACCACTGCTAGCAGTTCTATGCTTATGCCTGTGTGATAAATGTGTTATGCTGTTACATGTAGTAGCTAAACACGATGATGAATAGCCAGGCTCAGGGGACCATACACTGCCGTTGTGGCTGGTGAGGGATGTTAGTTGGCGACTCTGACGACCGAGGTTCTTCAATGTTGTCTCTTTAGACTCGGCCCAGGGGTGCAAACATGGGGACTGGGGTTGGCTGTCTGCCCAGGTAAGAAGGTGTGGGGAAGGGAGGGGGGAGTCATGATAGAACACATCTTCTTCTAGCTCTTTGGCTTTCCCTGTGTCCACTGCAACTGGTGTGCTGGGGCTCAGCCCGCTAGCGATAGTGGCAGGGACAACAAGTGGAGAACATGTCATGGACTCCCCAACATGTCCCAAGTCTGCCGGGCCAAGGATGGGAGAGCCATACACAGGCCGGCAGACCCTCTGACTACTCAGCAAAGATATCCAGTCTAGGTCTCCCGGCAGGCCACAGGGGTCCCCAGGGATCTGGTTCTCACTCTTGGTTCTCTTCCTTGTTGGCCCAGACTGCCGCCTATCACCACTGTAGCTGAAGGCTTTCTTTAGTTTCCTACCACCTCTTGTTAGTTCTGCTGCAGCAGGGTCTCTGGAGAACAGCTCTTTCCACTGAGGATTGATAGTCCAATAGCTGCCCTTGTTGGATTCTCCATTAGAACGAGGTACCTTTGAGAACAGCTCCTCCAATGACAGGGTTTGCCTTATGGAAGACTGCAATCAACAATAAACACTATTACATGTAAATTTATAAACACATTGTTGACTATGTACCTGCCATCCGTTTTCTGCTTCTCGGAAAAACTTAAAGTTTTTCCTGATCCATCGGCAAATGTCATGTAGGCTGGACTTGCCCGAGCGGCTGTGCTGGAGAGCAAGGTAGACGAGAGATGTGTAGGAATATGGAGGCTTTGTAGGATCATTGCGATATCTTTTGGGAGCCAACTTGAACTGTGCTGACTGCACGATGCACTTGTGAATGGGGGATAGTGGGGGGCGAGTGTCACTGCCATCTTGTTTGTCACCAGGAGAAGTGGAGGAACTGGAGACGGTCTCCCATGAAACCCCGTCTTCTGAGCACGGAGAAGGAGGGAGGAACCTTACACGTACTTCAGGAGAGAACATGTCCAATGCTTTCAGGTTCTGCAGCCAGCTAAGACTTGTGAGGCTGTTGTCTGGCACGGAATGATGCTCTGTCTTGATTTCGTGTGGATGGATACTAAGACGGGAGTTTCTCCGTTCAATCACTGGTTGATGATCAACATCACCTGCAGACGCTTCAAGCGGCAGTGACTCAAAAGCGAGGGTCGACGTTTGAGTCCAGCTGTTAGCCCCGCCTCTCTTTTCACAAAACATTTGCATGGAATTTTGAGGGGATCCGAACACTCCACTACTGAGAGATTATTCAGGTAAGAGGTTGTCTCACGGTGCAGTTCACCTGTGTTCGCCCTTCAGCGCAGCCCCCAACCAGCCGTTCTCGAGATTATTTCGAAAGTGAGCCGCTGAATTGCACTGACCAATGAGATTACGTTCTTGCAGCGGTCGCGAGTGCTACGCCTCGAGCAAGCTGAGTATCTCCGATGGTGCTTCAGTAGCCACTCTCTATCTCATGTAGACTTTCACACTTCTATGTTAACGCCTACTTTTGCTAGTAAACTCAGAGACCCGCCCCCTATCCAATCAGGTTCCCAAGGAGTTTGGACTTGTTCACACACCTAGAGCCACAAACTAGCTGTATTAAAAGCAGTGACTTTCTACACATATACTTTTATCCCTGCAAAATGCACGCTGACTCTTCCGTCAACGCTTTTGAATCGCGCGAAAAAGCGCCGCATTCGCTCTCGCACATGCGCAATCGTCGCCATCTGTTTACCAGTAAGCGTTGACATGGTGATGACACTCCCTTAGCAACTGTGAATGTAATTAGGAGAACGGATGAATGGTCAAAGCACGTTACAGGTAGTAAACACACATGCAGCCAGAACTACACTCAACAATTTGTGATGCACACAAGCTGAATCATACATATCACACACACGTACACACACACACACACGTACACACACACACACACACACACACACACACACACACACACACACACACACACACACACACACACACACACACACACACACACACACACACTAACAGATACATGTTAACAACAATTGGTACTGAGTGGTACAAGAAGAAACTTTGGAACACAAATTCTAACCAATGTTTCAATATATACGACATGATTAGCAATAGCTGATAATAAGAAGTGTGATTACACAATTGTGTGTGGTTGTTGGTTGGAACTGAGCTACAGACCACCATCAACAGGGCAACATTACAGACAACACATACACACAGTCACACGATACTAAGGCTAGTATACTGTAATAGGCCCTATATAATTATGTGTAGTAAAAGACAAGATGCCACTGAACAGTATACAGTGTCATGAATTACTCCTAAGGTATGCTCTTTCTCCACACGCAAGATGTTGTGAAGGAGGCGTTCAATGGTCGCCTGCCTTTGCATGAAACGTGACTATTGATGGTTCTCCAAGTGAGTCGCCTGCAGAAGGACTGGAGGTATTCATTTGAGACAACTGGTGCAGAGTATCCATTAGGTTTGGAGGTGTAGCAGGAGTGTTGGTTGGGACAGCCTATGAGGGGGTGGAGGAAGGATGGAGGGAGGGAGGGAGAGAGGGAGGGAAGAATGGAGGGAGAGAGGGAGATGGAGGGAGGGAGGGAGGATGGGGGGAATAATGGCAGGAGAGAGGGAGAGGGAGGAAAGGAGGAAGGGAGGAAAGTGTCAGCCTTAAGTGACATAACAAGTATTACTACCACTCTATAATGTTGTTAAGTGAGCAAGGCAGGAAGACTGGCGGCATGTACATACAAGGCAAAAGAGAGACCAGTTAAGAGGTTAGATCACAAGACAACACTGAAAGGCAGAAGTCAGAGGGGGAGGGGAGGAGGAGGAGGAAACACAAGAACACTGGCATCTGGAGGACACCTAACCTGGCTTGCTAGGATACACTTAAATTAGCATCAGATATGCAAGCAATGCAAGCTAGGGGTAGATTCCAGTAGCCCACTACAGTATCTAATACCATACTTGTTAGCTGAGGCATATATGGAGATGTGCAAGGTGTACAGATCATACACATAATCAACACAATAAGCTCAGTAGTAAACACATACAAGGCCAAATGAACCACTGACACATTTGAATCACTCTACAACACACACTCTGGGCAAGTCAACACAACAGGCGGTGCTTGTACATAATGTATACAGTGGCCTATACATGCCCATGCACAGCACCCAACGTTCTGAGTACACACTCGCATGTTTTGGGGTGAGAGTGAAAAGGTGTTTTGGAATTAAAGAAGGATATTGAGGCAGAAGGGAAAGACTCACATATGAAGCCACTTTCACGCCTAGGCTTCCTGTAGAGGTACAAGATGACCCTCTACTGGGACCAGTTTGGACGGGAGGTGGTGCTGTGGAAACTGGTGGAGGAATGGAATGCTCATTCAAGAAGAGACTCAACGCTACCTGGAAAGGAAAGACGACAGAGAACATTTCAAAACACACGCAAAGGCGTGGTACACAACCGCTAGGAACGCGGAATCCAACCCGGAGAGATGGGATGTAAGTTACTCGAGACCTTCATCTAAGCTACTGAACTCACTTCTAAATGCCACTGAGCTCTTTGTAAGATGGTCGTGGCTTGTTCGGGTGTGCACCCAACCGCGTTCACCATCTGATTTACCATCACTTGCTTGCGCAAGATCTCAGAATTTACGTCAACGCTGCCAGAACCAGTGGCCATTGTCTTAGTTTCTGGACCTTCTTTCCGATGTACAGACTCTCGCCTGGAACAGCTTGCCTCGTCTTTTAGAACCGCCGATCCAAAACTTGATTCTTGACTGAGCTACCGATCCGCTCAGCTTGTAAACAAAGTGTGCTCGCTCACATGAGACACCGGAAGTACATTATGTAATTACAATCCAGCCTACAGCGCATGCGCACTAAATATGGCGTCTGCTAAGATCGTGACAAGAGCGGCTCTATGTGTTTCTAGATCCTACTCAGGTAGATATTTTAATGCTAGTATAAATTGTTCATTTTTTGATACTTTTGTGCAGCTGCATCCGTGGATGGCCCATACACGGGTCCGGTCATAAAGACGACCGTCCCAGGCCCCAAGTCCAAGGTAAGCCTTCAGATAATACTCGCCTGTTTACGTATATTATAACACACGCACACACACACTCAGGCTCTTCTTCAAGAGCTGGGAGAGTCAGTGGTGAGATTACAGTCAATCTATAAGTATTAGATAAGTCAAAGTATTCATTGATCTTCCTGGGTAGCAAACACATGGTGTTACGTTTTTCACTGACTTTGAACAATCTCGTGGCAACTATGTGATGGATGCTGATGGAAATGTCTTGATGGATCTCTTCAATCAAATTGGCTCCTTACCCCTTGGCTATAATCACCCTGCTATCAAAGAGGCTGTTGTATCTGAGGCAAACTTAGCCGCTCTTATAACTAGGCCTGCTCTGGCAATATTCCCGCCAATCTCCTGGCCGGAGCTAGTGCAGTCTGCACTCATGCCAGTATGTGAACTCCCTCCCTCCCTCCCCTCCCTCCTGCCTCCCTTCTCTCCCTCTGCAGCTGGCTCCTGCTGGTCTGACGGATGTAACCCTGATGATGTGTGGTACATGTTCCAATGAGAATGCCTTCAAAATGGCATTTATAGACTATATGGTGAGTGGTTAAAGAGAGGTATACCGAGGTATTTTTGGGTTTAAAATGGTTTTGATCTTAGAGTAAACAGAGAGACGAACCACTCACCCCTGACTCAGAAGAATATCGTACTGCCATGTACAACCAGGTGAGTGTGCATTGACCGAAGGAGTGGTATAAGATGTGTCTGTAATAATAGCCTCCTGGATCACCAAAACTCTCAGTTCTCTCATTCATGGGAGGATTTCATGGCAGAGCCTTGGGTAGGTTGGTAAATGTTGTTAGCTCAGGAATACGTGAGGAATGAGCTGTGATGAAATTTTGACCCGTTCTATTCCCATACAGGCACTCTGTCATGCACCCATTCCAAGCCCATACACAAGTTGGATATTCCAGCTTTTGATTGGCCCATAGCCCCCTTTCCACAACTACGCTATCCTCTTAGCGATTTTGAGAGGGAGAATGAAGCAGAGGAGAGACGGTGTCTTGCAGAGGTAAGGAGGGGAGAGAAGATGGCAAGTCCTTTGTCATCTGATTGTGACTTCTCTTACTATTAGACAGAGGAGGAGATAGAGAAGGCAGCTAAAGGTGGTCAGCCCGTGGCCGCCATCATTGTTGAGCCCATCCAAGGAGAGGGAGGTGTGTGTGTGTGTGTGTGTGTGTGTGTGTGTGTGTGTGTGTGTGTGTGTGTATGTGTGTGTGTGTGTGTGTGTGTGTGTGTGTGTGTGTGTGTGTGTGTGTGCGTGTGCGTGTGTGTGTGTGTGTGTGTGTGTGTGTACATAAATGTAGAGTAAGCCACGCCCCCCTCTGGTGTAGGTGATAGGCATGCATCGGCAAACTTTTTCCGGGAACTCCAATCAATTTCCAAGAAGGTACACCTCTATATACCACACTGTTTGACCTGAATCACGCCATATCCTTGTGGCTCTGTGTAGCATGGAGCAGTGTTTATTGTAGATGAGGTACAGACTGGCTGTGGGGTGACAGGCAACTTCTGGTACGATAGTCTTATACTGAGACACCACATGAAGTGGGTGAGCCCTCTATTTTTAGGGCCCATGAAGACTGGGGCTTGCCAGAACCAGCTGATATTGTCACTTTTGCTAAGAAGATGATGACAGCTGGTGCCTACCACAAGAAAGCTCTCATGCCAAAACAGGTGGATAGGAATACTATTAGTGGGTCCCCTCTTATCAGTACAGCCTGATAAACAGGTCACCTTGATAAACAGGTCACCCTTAAATGCCACATTGTGTATTTTCCAAACCAAGGACACCTCATTAATCAGGACACTTTCTTCTGTCCCAATAGTGTCCACTGCAGAAGTGGAAGTGTGCTCTTAATAGATTTTTATATTGTAGGGGTATCGTATTTTCAACACATGGATGGGTGATCCCATTAGAGTGGTCATGTTAAAGGCAATGGCTGAAGAGATGAGGTCCAAGAACTTGTTGGCTCAATGTCGTGAGAGTGGCAGGGTCTTGCTGGATGGCCTTCAGGAGTTGGAGGTTACATTTGGCAGCATCCCAAACATAGACATTGTTAGTTCTGTTCACACCCTTCTTCCTCCCCCAGGTGCGATATCCCTCTCAGATGCACAGTGCCAGGGGCAAAGGAACGTTCTGTGCCTTTGACTGCCACTCAGTCCAACACAGAGACCAAGTGTTGTCAACTCTCCGAAATAAAGGTCATTCCTAATGTGACCTCACATACAGGCTCCACCTTCTACTGTTTATGAAGGGATAGTGCTGTTCACTCATTCCCACTACTGTCTTAATGCAGGATTTAATGTTGGTGGAACAGGTGTTCAGTCTGTCCGCTTCAGGCCTACTCTCATTTTCGAGCCTCGACATGCCACCCTCTTTCTCCAGGGATTGGAAGACACTTTAAAAGAACTCAATAACACAAAGTAATCAATGACTGTATGTAGGGTAACTGTGATCCAAACCACCAATTGGAGGGTTACATTATTGGATTAATGATGAAATAAAAATAAATGCATAGGTTTTATGGAGTTTTGAGTAGTTGTTTAGCAGAACCATCGGAAGATGTGGAGCCACAGGATGCCTCACTTTCATGGGAGGCACTCTCACCTATCTCCACCTCCCCTTCTCCCTCCTCCACCTCCTCCCCCCTCCTCTCCTCCACAGTCACCATCACCACGCTAGCACCTCCATCCTGGCAAGACTTGTATGTAACCTACATTATAGAAGCAATTTGGTCTCCACTGAACCGAGGCAATCGTTAGCTCTTACCTCTGGGTCTGAGGGTGACACCAGGCCAGGAATATCGTGGCCCAGTTCCAGGTCAATACGTGTGTGGTCACACTGTTGTGGCTTCTCCCTGAGGGTCAGGCTAGTGGGTGTGGTTAACATTTGCCGTGATAAGGCTTCTATTTCAGGATCTTCCTCGACAGATATCACAGTGTCCACAGTGCTAAGGATGACAGATATAAGTGATCCAAGCTCCAATTAGTCACACATACCTTACCGTAGAGAGGTAGTAGCTACTCCGACAGTTCCATTTGCCAGTCTCCCACCCTCTTCCTCTCCCTCTCCCACCTGTTCCTCCTCTTCTCCATCAGCAGCAGGAGACTCCTCCTCCTCCTCCTCATCTTCAAGCTCTGAAGGTAGCTTCAGCTTATATCCATTGAGAGCCTCGAGGAGAGGCATTTTTTCAAACCCACTGGTCTCGTACTGGTGGGGAGAGATGTGGCCGTGTGACTTGTGGGTGATGTAATGGTGACATCACCAACTCACCCTGGGATTTCCCGTGACCTCATCGTCATCCAACTCAAGGTTAGGGTCCAGAGGTTTCAATGCTGTCACCTGCAGGAGGGCTTTAAATGGATCCCGGCAGATTGGACAGTTGTTGGACTGATACCGCAAGTTGGCAGCTGGAGAGAGAGAGAGACCAATCAGATAGCAAAAATACCTCACAAAATACACTGATTAATGGGCAAGATGAGTAATACAATCATGTTGAGGGATGTGTGGATGGTGTATTGCAGTATTTGGAGAACCAGATTTAGTGGCTTTACTTACCACACGAGGCACACATACAGAGATGTCGACATGGAAGGAGAAGAGTGTCTCTGACAGCTGTGATACACACCACACACTCTGCACCCAAATCCTCCTCCTCTTCCTCCTCCTCATCTCCCTTTCCCTCTCCCTCTCCCTCCTCATCTTCTCCAGAACTATTATTACCATTTTTCCGTCTGGCCTTGTTTTCAAGTCCATACATTTCTTGCAGTAAATACTCAACTCCATCCACCTGCAGAACAGATGAAATATGAACCACACTGGAGAGAGACAGAGGGAGGGAGGGAGGGAGGAAGAAGGGAGGGAGAGGGAGAGAGGGAGGAAGGGAGGGAGAGACGGAGGGAGGGAGGGAGAGGGAGAGGGAGGGAGGAGAGGGAGGAGTTGAACTTACCCATAGTTTTTGTTTGAGCACCTTCACAGTGTACCCACCATCACTGGACTTATCCAGACTACACAGAGTCAGCTGGTTCTGGTACTGGGAACCTGAAGACAACAGTATGGGGTATGGAAACATGAGAACACCACTCACTGGGACTACATACCACCTGCAGTCTCCAACAGTATAGCAAGAGGGAACGTATCATGGCCATTCTCTGGGTCATAAGTCCGGTCTTCCTCCTTCATTTCCTCTGGGGTCAGGGGGAAATCCTTCCCGATAAATTTTCGTTCAGACCCCCTGGGAAACAGGTAATGATGTGAACTGGTCACTCCACTACCGGGATTATGACGGAGAGTGGCTAGCTCGGTGCTGTCAGGGAGGGAGGAGAGGAGAGAGAGGCGACAGTCCACGTCAGAATTGAACTCGAAAGCAACGTGATATTTATCTCCGTTTTCCGTTGATCTGAAATGGGAGAATTGGAGAGTGAGGGAATGAAAGAACGGGAGTGGAGTTGTCTCACTTGACAAGTCTAACAGAATCACGGTGTACGTTGATGAGTGCCTGAAGGCAGTGCAATGGCTCCTGCTTGTCTGGCTGCTTGTATGGAAACTGAACTGGTTTCTTGCTCAAAAAATTGACATCACTCATATCTCCAAATAGGAAGTACTCAGGAGTGCCTGTCTCATATTTTCTGTAACCAAATCTGAAGTGGGACGAGAAGTAGTTTCCACCTGTGTGTGTGTGTGTGTGTGTGTGTGTGTGTGTGTGTGTGTGTGTGTAGATTGTTATGTGAGAGGCATACAAGTACCAAAATGGAGGACGTGTGTGACAGAGCTTCCTGCAGACCATATCCAACTTGCCTTTTGTCAGTAGTTTTGACAGGTTTGTATATATTCTGTAATCTCTAATTTACACTAACTCCTTTATGCGTTACACACACACACACACACACACACACACACACACACACACACACACACACACACACACACACACACACACACACACACACACACACACACACACACACACACACACACACACACACACACACACACACACACACACACACACACACACACACACACACACACACACACACACACACACACACACACACACACACACACACACCACATCAGTAAAGCCATAGATACAATACAGCCAGTCCATGTATTTCTCTACGGTAAAGCCTACCATCTGGCGGAGGGTACTTGTAGAGGGCGTCTCTAGCGCCTTGGCCTTGAGGAACCACTTCTCTACGTGATAACCTGCCACCCATCTCGTCTCTCCCTGAATACGAAGCTACTCACTCTACTCTATCTCTAAACTGTGACGTTGTTCAGTTTACTCCTGACCGTACATAGAAGTCACGCGCAGCTCTGCGCCGGATTTCCCTCGTGCGCGGACAAAAGCGGAGCATGAAATAATATGCCATGTAATGAACATAAAATTTTGAGATGATATTATAGGATTAGGGACCCTTCAGTCATCATAGGGAAAGAGTCTGGTAGGTAGAGGCCACACACATTCTGAATAGGAGGGAAGACATTGACTATGACACAGAATGGCAGAATGTATTGCACTTACCGCTGTCCAGCACCACTTGGGTAGGCCTGCAGTATCTGGTTACAAACTGAGTTGGAGTGTCTAGATCACAGCATTGTGTAAAGTATTCCAGTAAATCTGTGATGTTGAGAGCGCATAATAAATGCAGTTGAGAGACGGAGCATATAGTTAATACATACCTTGTTGTAATAGGAATTTCTGTGGTAGGTTATCCAGTGTGGACTTGACTTGATGCTGAGGAGAGATATCCATCATATTCCCATCATAATTTCATATATATATAATAATAATATTATATATATATATACATATACCAACTCACTTGGTGTGTTGACAGGTAGACTCCTAAACTGTAGAGGATGCTCAATGCACTGCTAACCTGTGGCCAGTCAAACACATAATGAAATGTGAAGAAAGTGACAGTGCGTCATGCCCTACAGTTTGGGCAATGGTCTCTGTAGTTTCATAAGCTTCTTGTTTGGGGAGCGTTGGAAGAGGGAGGACACGGTAGGCCCATTGTTGATAGAGACGTGGCATCACATTTGTGGAGAAGTGAAGGATTCTTGTGTCAGTTAAGAGGCCACTGAGAGTTTGGAAGAAAATTTCAGGAGGAAGGAGGCCAGAGAAAGAGATCCTACATCCAACCTATTAGCATCCATATCACAGCTATCCTTGATCACAGCCTCCAATAGCTCCCAGCAGCCCTCCACAATGTGTACCACGTGCTGTGGGTAGACAAGCAGTAACCCTGTGGGCCCCTCTCCCTGGTACTGCTGGTGGCACTGCTTGAAGAGTATCTCATAGTGAACTGGAGGGAGGGAAGAACGGACCTCCCTCTGTGATGAGTTTCCTAACTATGGGTGATGTGTCTATGGTAGTAGGCTATTCACACACGGCTCACCTCCTACATCTCTCTTATCATTCACTCCAGCGGACAGTCGGGAGACCAGGGTTGTGCAGTGAATGACTTGGTCCTATGTACATGCAGGCCAAAAGTAGCTTCTAAATCTCTGAATCAATTTCCTTACTCTATTTTCTGCCTTCATCTGTTTCAGCACCACGTCCAGCATGGACTCCTTGTTCTCTACCGCCATACCTACGGCCTTGCTACAGAATTGATCCGTTACCTAGTAACGGATCAATTCTTATTAGAGCACACGTAGGGAATTCCCTCGGTGATGGCCTGCTAATGAAGTGGATATGAAGCGCCTTAGAAGCGGCAGTCTTCAGTCTAGCTGTCCCTCTGGTGGCTCTCTCGGTCCGTCTCCTCCAAAAGCCAGCAGAGTAACAGCCGGTTCGGCATCAGGTAGACACACAACCATATGTATTCACCATCTACTCTCCACTCCTGCTGTCCACAGATGACTCATCAGTCTGTGAGACAGAGGCTAAGCTCACGGAGCTGATGTCCATATTTCCAGTGGACGTCTTTGAGCGGCAACTCCCCCCCATTATCCTCCGTCACCAGCTGTACAGTGTACTTCACGACCGCACACTGGTGGATAGGGAACTGGTACGACTAGACTACCCAAACACTCCGTGCCTCTCTCTAATTGTGGTATCCTTTTGCAGCTTTCTCTTCGTGATAAAGGAAGAGTGCGTGTATTCAAACTAGGTGTGGGTGAAGATGAGTATTCCCTGGTATGGACCGAGGACTACCAGAATCACGTGAAGACTGTTCTTGGGAACACGCAAATCTGCAAGAAGTTTATTGAAGTGGTACTTCCTGGTAACCAGGAAGTGAGTATATCTCGGCAACAACTCAAGGAGGAAATGAAACTCAGTGAGGAGGAGATAACGTACGTGTGTGGAGGAGAGGGGAGGGAGGAGGAGAAGAGGGGAGGAACATATTAAAGAGGATACTTAACAATCAGCACTATCACTTTCTGCTGTTACTGTATTCTCAGACAGTTACAGTCATTTGGCTGGTTATGGTATCTCTTCCTATCCAGAGGCCTGGTGAACCGAGGAGTTTTGCTAGTGAGAGATGTCGGAAGAGCTTGCAGCTGGTGGTTTGCCATCCCTAGAATAAGCCGCTTTACCAAAAGCTTTACACGAGGCAAGAGAGACCCGCTCACCCTATCCCTCACCCCATGTCCTGGCCCCCCCTAGGCCTATTTATCCCTACTGTGTGTTACCTATAGGAAGAGCGATGGTGTTACAAATGATAAAAAGAAAAAAGTACCACGAAATATTGCAAACAGTGAGCAAGAATGACTTCAATCTATCTTAATGCAGTGGTACACTCTCTGTCTTGATCAGGAACTAGAGGGTAGGAAGATGACAGTGTCCAGGCTGGGGATGGCCTATCACATCCATGACATCATTGGAGCCGACCTTGTGGAGTGGTTAGTTCTCTGCTGTACCCAATGAGACACTGTCCACACATGTCTGTATGTCTGTACAGTATTCCTACCACATCTGGTCCTCTATTGAGACTAATGGAAGACTCACAGTCAAAGAGATGACATCATTCAGTCAAAGAGATGACATCATTAACCTTGTGTGCAAACAAGTGCTATATGATGTGGTCAATGTCATTTCACTAAAATTTATTGTGCTCTGTTCTGAATCATGTTTGGCTTGCTATAAGTGACAGATTTGTATTGTGTTGTCCTCAATGAATGAGGCAGCTGCAAGCATGACCAGGCCCCATAGCAACTGACCTTAAAACTTAATTTAGCATGCAGTAGCGCAGACCCACAGCCAGGTGTACACATTCCACTGGTCATGAATATAAGCTACATATCCATGGTATGGCCAGCTGACCGAATTAGTTCACCACTGCAAAAGCTAGCTAGCAGTAGGGTACTTAGTGAGGTATGCCAAATCTTTCCCAGGGACTTCCCCAATCACAGGGACTTCCCCAATCACTGAACTCGGCATTGCAAATAAGTTTACTAAGGATGCAGCAGCACTTTGGCATGACAGTGTACATGGCATGTGTATGTGTGCACACGTGGACAACATGTGGAATACTTAACGAGACGTAGCTAACAGGATTAGGGAGAACTCTGTCTACTGAAATATATGCACACCATAGCAGAGAGCTGGCTATTGACTCCGACAGTTATTATAGGGAACAATGAATACACTTGTGAAGGAGGGTGATTGTGGTGAGGTGAAAATATTGATGATGAAATTCAAATTGTGTTATGAGAGTTGATGAGAAACTGATCATTTGTTATCATAAATTGTCTAGGTCAGTCACACTCATGCCATGGTGAATGTGCTGTAACGGAGATGTTTGGTGTTGAACAGCTTATGAGGTCATCTGTGGGGGAGGAAGTGAGGGATGTACATGTACTAGGTGTGGGTGGCTGTGAGCAGGTGAGAGGGAGACTTGGGTGGCACTGTCCCAGTAGCAGTGATGGATGAATTTCACGACTCACAACCTCTGCATTCCCAGCGATCACCTCGATGTCGATATATCCTTCTTGTAGGTCTAGATGCCACAGAGAGCTGGAGAAGTCCACAGCAGAATCATTGGACTGGAGTGTCACTGATCCTTTCTTTGCCTGTCTCTTTTCCCTACGTAGCCTCTTCATCTCACTGTTCCTGGGTAGGTAGTTGTGCTGTAGTCGACTTCCAGCACTGTACAGAGTGTAGCCACATCTCTCGTGCCATTCCTTTGCTAACAACTGGTCTTCCATTCGTCTGTGGACATATTTGGCACACTGCAATCCATCCACCCACCTATATAATGAACACTGATGTTATAATCTGGTGAGGAGATAGTATTACTTGGGTGGAGGGGGAGCCAATCCACATAATTATGGGAAGATCCTTGGATAGGATACAAGACAGTGGCGTGGGAACCACGGGGGCTCCGTGGGCTGCTGCTCCCCTTTATTTTCTGCTAGAGGGCTAGCAGCCCCAGCCCCTTTATTCTCTGCTATATCTTCTGTTCAATTACATGCTTAGCTAGGTCTAAACACGAGACGTTGGATCGACCAGGAGCATTTACATAACAGGTATTCGCATACTACGTAAATTCAATGTTTGCATAGTACATGAGCATGCACACATTCAATATTCAGTTTGGCACTCCCTTATAGTAGATTATTTTCCTACGCCACTGCAAGGAACCACTATTATTTCAGTCACTGACTTACATGTGGCATGTCCAGGCAGATGGTGCCTTCAGGTTGTAGGTAGTCAGGGATTCCTCATGCTTTCCTTTACGTACAGTGATGGAGAGACTGCGCAGGGGGTCATAGTTGATTGTCCTCAAGTGCCCCCCATGAGAAAATCCTCTTTGAACCCCCCTCAGGCGAGTAATACGAACAGAGTCCACTTTAACCTCTGGATATGATTGGAGGAAGTATAGAATGACACACAGATTGACTGACTTGTGTTGTTTGCAGTTACTGAGTATTTCCATTTGCAAGTGCAAACTGTCAAACTGTAAGCAGAGGCCATGCACTGGCAGTATGCCCACTCAAATAATTAGCTCAGAGGGACAAGAATTAATGCCAAAATTAATGTTATTAATTAACACACTTTTCTCATTTTCCAGAATTAGCAGCTCTCCTCTGCTTTCTGACAGTCTCAATGTCACAGTTTTACTGCAAGATTTCTCGTGAAGTGTAAATTCCGCACCTGCAGAGCATAAATAGTTTACCCCAGCAGAAGCGCAAGTTTGCAGCCTTACCTTCGCGGAGTTGCGTGCAGACTTTGCGGTAGCAGTCGCATTTGCTGCATATTCTCCGACGAAGTAGCTCCCTCGAGAGCCACACCTTGCGGCTACAAGGTCCACCTTTGTGGCAGAAATAGCCGCAAAACTCGCAAGTATACCCCCTCCTCATAAACCCAAAGTGCTTGTCACACGCGCAACATTTCGTAGCATAGCTCCTTGAGAGGTAAAATAGGCAGGGGCTCCCTAGCCAGCCACTACTGCCGCTCCTTGTGCCATCCATTAGTGTGAGAAGCTAAATGTTTCCGATAAGCACTTTACTGTATACTACCAAGTTACCAACTGTAGTATTTTTGTAGTAAAACTAGTAAGCAAGCGCGCGCCGCTGTGCATCAGCTGAGCGTAATTGATTACGAATTACGCGATCAAGCTTCGCACGCGCGCGCGCGCACGAGGTAACCTCGTGTATCGTGTTAGACACGGAAAATAATGGAGTTGGAAAAATAAAATAGAGAATGAGTTTCCTGATTGTCAGTTTCCGTCTGTCATGGCCTTTAGCTCCCGCACCTTTCTTGCTTCTTCCTGTTCCCTCCCATCATCCACCACCTCCTCCCCCCTCACGTCCTGGACATCTTCCCCTCTCATCTCCTCCTTTGCTTCTTCCTTGTCCTGTCCACCCGCAACCCCCACATCTTCCACCCGATCCTGCATGGGGTTCTCTTTTTCTTCTAAAGGCAGCTCCCCCAAATCTCTCTTCCTCAAAATCTCCTGTCCTTCCTCTCCCCTCTCATCACCAATCACATTAACTTCTTTATCTTGTCTCAGAAGCTCTTCCGACACTTTCTCCACCTCTTGTTTCAAGTCAAAATTCATTACTTCTTCCTCTCCTCTCCTCTCTATCACTGCATCCTGTGGTGGGTCTACTGCTTCTGGTGGTTGAGGTACATTCACATCAGGTTGGTTGTCCGACAAGTCTTGCTGCTTCTGTTCTGCTGCAAGTGGCAGAGCGGCTCTTTGGTCACTGTCTTCATTCACTTTCTCGCCCTGTTTCATCTCCAGGACGTCCTGTAGGACAGAAAAGGTAGTGGACAGGGTGCAGGGCACTCATGCACCCAACACTGGTCAGGTCAATCTCACCTTCAACTCCTGGTTCTCTTCTTCCACAGCCTTAATCCTCTCCTTTAACTCTTCCATATCTTTCCTAATAGACTCATGTTCCTCCTGCTCCCCTCCCCCTCTCACATTCCCAACTCCACCATCACCATCACCCCCTTCCTCCCCTCCTCTATCCTTCCCTTCAACTCCACCCACTAAATTAACAGCTGGTATATGCCCCTCTCTTTTATCATGTATTACATCATTATCAATGATGTCATTATTAACTATGTCAACTTCTTCAGGGTGTGGGGGGTCAGGTGGAACTTTCTTGGGAAATTCATCTATAACTGGGGGACCCACAACTTTGGGGACTTCGGGGGGTATGACAAATGGCCGGGGGTACTTTCTAGCTACAGGTAAGGGGGCTTCTGTCGGCTGCATCTTCTCATTGACAATTGTGAATGTTCCCACAACCATTACCAGAACCCCCAGTACTAGAAGAAACTGGAGGGAGAAGATGGCTACTTAATGGACCCCCCAAGACCCCCATTTTAAAAATGAGTCCCCCTCACCTTTGCCCTATTGCTGAAGGTAGTATGTGACCCTACCACAGATAGAAAGATAAGAGAGGGAGAAAGATGTAGCTGATAATGCTCCCTGTAGTGGCCCCCGTCAGAGCTAACACAGACTCAACATTAGGAACTATTATGGCAACAGTGAGAGTACTGATGATGATAGAGACTGTAATGAGGTTGAATTTCTTGGTTGGAATGGGCTCAGCTACTTGTAGCTCCATGCTACCAGAGGCCTAAAGGGTACGAGAGAGAGGGTTAAAGAATGACGTAAAACAAGACTAAGGAGGCTCTACATACTACCTTAGAGAAGACTAGGGAATAGATACTTGTTCGGACAGGAAAAATTACAAGAGGAAAACTAACGACGACAGAGAGAGAGAAACCTGTGTGTGTGTGTGTGTGTGTGTGTGTGTGTGTGTGTGTGTGTGTGTGTGTGTGTGTGTGTGTGTGTGTGTGTGTGTGTGTGTGTGTGTGCATGTGTGTGTGTGTGTGTGTGTGTGTGTGTGTGTGTGTGTGTGTGTGTGTGTGTGTGTGTGTGTGTGTGTGTGTGTGTGTGTGTGTGTGTGTGTGTGTGTGTGTGTGTGTGTACAGAGATGATCCTATATTCCAATAATCACGTCTTCCCTGAGGAGGCTTACCAAATCTAAAAAATTGAGACAAACTATCATGTGGAAAATTGGAGAGAATGTCACCCTTGACCCCATCGTGAAAAAAATTGATGTATCCAAAAAATGCCATGACCCCATATCCAGTGGAGACCATCCAGATGGCTCCAGTAACGATAGTTGACATCTTCCTTACAGAGGGATCTACCATCTGGGAATATATTACAAACATCTGCCTGGAGGGAGGGAGGGAGGGAGGGAGGGAGGGAGGGAGGGAGGGAGGGAGGGAGGGGGGAGGGGGGGGGGGAGGGAGGGAGGGAGGGAAGGGAGAGAAGGGGAGAGAGGGTACGGGGTCACTACTAGTTTATTGGTTATGGTTTTGTCTTACGGGTGGCAAGACAGAGCGAGGGCACAGATGGGAAGGCAGTGTAGCAGGCCCTCTGTACGCCAGAGACTCATTGAGCCCCAGACCTCACTACTACCCAGCTTAGGAATAGACATTATGATTACCTGCATATGTGGTGTGTGTGTGTGTGTGTGTGTGTGTGTGTGTGTGTGTGTGTGTGTGTGTGTGTGTGTGTGTGTGTGTGTGTGTGTGTGTGTGTGTGTGTGGAGGGAGGTTTTAAAACATAGGACACTTAACCCACATACCCTAATTAGTAGACAAGAGTAGAAGAGGAGAGAGCCCATGGCCACGGCACTGAGGCTGTCTACCCGCCTCAGGAGAGAGAGGGGGAGGGACACAGTGAGGCCAAGAAAGATCATCAGAAATATCCTCAGGTAGGTCGGTGACTGGGGTCAAAGGTTAGATATCAAATGAGTTCGAGTAATACATTAGATATTAAATGAGTTCGAGTATTACATTCCATTTAGGCTTTCTTGTTACCCTATCCACACATTTTTGTTGAGTGATTGTATCACCAGTTTTACACCTGTTGAAGACTGAACAAGTCGAAACGTCGTGTGTATATAATTGTAGTTTATTAAATACCTGACACTTATCTAGACCTTAGTTCATCTCGTTAGATATCAAATCTTATATAAATGAATGATTAAACTTACCCAGGTTATTCCGAGTGACTTGGCTACAATGGGTGGAGCCAGGTCACCAATGACGATGAAGAAGGATATTAGACATCCAAGAGCCATCCCTATAATACTGTAAACCACGCAAATTATTAATTAAAATAGGCTACATGAATATATTACCTCAGTTCAACGACTAGTTTTCCATGACGACCAAATGTATGAAATGCTGCGAGAAAGACAAGATAGTAATTGATATGTAGCCACAAAGATGCTGACTGAGGGACATGCCACACCTTCAAATCAGGACACATTCATCAGGACACCTCATTCATCAGGACACATTCATCAGGACACCTCATTCATCAGGACAGATTCATTAGGACACATTCATCAGGACACCTCATTCATCAGGACACATTCATTAGGACACATTCATCAGGACACATTCATCAGGACACCTCATTCATCAGGACACATTCATCAGGACACCTCATTCATTAGGACACATTCATCAGGACACCTCATTCATCAGGACACATTCATTAGGACACATTCATCAGGACACATTCATCAGGACACCTCATTCATCAGGACACATTCATCAGGACACCTCATTAATCAGGACACCATATATAATGGGACACCTTCTGTCCAACAAGGCTCCTCCCCCTGCCTACCTAGCTGTTCGTAGGTGGCCTTCCGAGCCATATTTTTGCTGATCTGACTAACATCTTGAGGGCCCAAATGGTGAATATGGCACTGACACCAAGGAGGAGCAGACCAAGGATGACACCACACTGAGGGGGGAGGGGAGGGAGGAGGGGAGGGGGAGGGGGGGAGGGAGGGAGGGAGGAGGGGAGTGGAAGGAGGAGGGGAGGGGGAGGGAGGGGAGGAGGGGAGGGGGAGAAGGAGGAGGTGAGGGAGGAGGGGAGGGGAGGGGGAGGGAGGGAAGGGGATGGGAGGGGAGGGAAGGAGGAGGAGAGGTATCCACAATATTCATGCCGTATATACGACATAGTTTTCACCATGCATATAACGAAGATCGAGTACCAACATACTACAAACCCAGAATAAACTTTGTGTAGTTTTACTCACCATCTTGATACAATAGGGCATTGCTAGGATCCCTACTCCAATCACGCTGTTTCCGAGATTCAGCGTGGGCCGAAACACTCCTTCCATCGCTCCACATTAGAAGAAAAACAGAAAAGACAAGACAAGGGAGGTCGGAGAAATAGAGTTAACCACTTGTTCACTAAGAACGCGACTCACGTGAGCTACGTGTGAAAACGAAAGCCCAGCGATCGCGAGGACGCTTGCTAAACTCGCTTGTTACCACCGCGCGAGTAACAACCGTTGGCCGTTCTAAGGAGCCGAAGAGTAGGGAGGATGTCGGATACCAGTGACGCCGATATAGACTCCGGAGAGGTGTCAGACGAGGAACTCTGCTCCCTCCTCGAATCAAGTTTACGGGAAATTGCGGAGGAAGGCGGTGTAAGCGAGACAACCTATGTAGTGAGGTATGTAAGAAACCAGCGTCCAGCTTTTTAGCTTATTATAGAGCTGGTGTTTGTCACGTGACCTGTGCGATGACCGTGGGCGTGGTTTAACATGAGCACTTCCCCCCTTGTTCAGAGAGAAACACAGCCTGTATCAGAGAGGGAGGAGAGGGGGAGGGGGTGCGGAGGAGGAGGAGGAGGAGGAGACGCCAGAAGAGCTACAACTGAAGGTGTACCAGCTGCAGGGGTACGTGCGTGAGTTGACTGAGCACTACAAGGAACTTATGGATGCCTTCGAGAAATTGAAAGAGAGACAAGGAGAAAGTATGGTAAGTCTCCCAGCAACTAGTAGGTGTGTGGTGTGTGTGTGAGCAGGTATGAACTCACAGGTAGTAGGTGGAGAGGGAGAAGGTGAAGACAAAGAAGTGTGGAGTCAGTTGCAGCAGCTTCAGACTGAAAATGAGCGACTGAGGACCAGCCTGGAGGAAGAGGGAGAGAAAGAGAAGGTGCAAGAGCAGATGTCATGCATTCTTCATGTTATCGACAATGCAGTGAAGACTGGACACTTAAAGGTAGCCACATGTTGTACATTGTGTGTATAACTTCCTTAGTGCAGGCAGTTTGTTTTTGAACTAAGTACGCTGTATTTGTTTACAAGACCTCCACCTCCCCCCCCCCCACACACACACACACACACACACACACACACACACACACACACACACACACACACACACACACACACACACACACACACACACACACACACACACACACACACACACTGAGTGCAGCTGTCCGAGTTAGACCAGTTCTCCCGTGAACTACCATTCCCCACCCAAGACCTGCCAGTGGGCACAGAGGCATTGGCTGCAGCTCAGAGAGAGATGGAGGAGAGGGAGGGGAAGTGGTCGATGGTGAGGGGTGACCTTGAGAGGGTGAGGGAGGAGTGTGAGGCTCTAGCTCAGAAACTAGCTGATGCTGAAAGGAAACTAGAAGTTGCTCTACAGCAGAGAAACCAACTGGAGAAAGAGGTGTGATTTAGTCCCTCCATAACATAGTCCCACCAGTCCACATAGCATTCTGACTAGCATACAATCCTCACACAAATACAGCTGCAATCCTCACAAGGAGAGGGAGAGGAGCTAAAGTCAGAGGTGGCCTCTCTGTCGTGTGAGCTGACAGAGGCTCAGCAGAAGCAAGAGGAGTTAGCCCTGGCTCTGGCGACCACTCAACAAGCCATGGAGCTCTACCAAGACACAGCTAGGAGAGATGTAAGGGTTAAAATGTCCAGTTGCAATAGAAATGACCAGGAGATAAGGGTTAATTTAACTATCATATGATAAATATTTCTGCATTATTCATGAGATGTATTGGTGGGTGTGGTTGTAGCTGGAGCACCGCGACCAGGAGCTGGCCAGGTTAAAGGCAGAGGTGGAGTCATTGGAGGAGAGGAGGGAGGTACTGGGCAGGGAGTGTGAGGAGGGGAGGGGGAGGGTGGGGAGGGTGGAGGAGGAGCTTGGCAAGGCTCACGATGAGATCAGGATATTGCAGAAACAGGTTTGACTGGTTTCGAGTTTTGATGCATGTATTTGAAGATGTGTGTGTGTGCGTGTGTGTGTGTGTGTGTGTGTGTGTGTGTGTGTGTGTGTGTGTGTGTGTGTGTGTGTGTGTGTGCGCGCGTGTGTGTGTGTGTGCGTGTGTGTGTGTGTGTGTGTGTGTGTAGTGTGTGTGTGTGTGTGTGTGTGTGTGTGTGTGTGTGTGTGTGCGTGTGTGTGTGTGTGTGTGTGTGTGCGCGCGTGTGTGTGTGTGTGCGTGTGTGTGTGTGTGTGTGTGTGTAGGTGGAAGAGTTGGTCCCGGAGGCAGAAGAGGGGACCAAGCGAGCGGAGCAGTTGGAACAAGACCTTCAAAACAGTCAACAGGAAATGCAGACCATCCTCAGGGAAAGAGAAGCCGCTGAACAGGCTGTAAGTGGTCTGTTTGAAGGCCATATCTGCTGTAAAGCCAGTGCCACTTGTCTTTTGGGACGATGTAGTTGGAGGGTCGTATTGCAGAGCTGCAGGCTGGGGTTGCAGCTGCCATGCAAGGTCAGAGGGAGGCCCAGCAGCAGACTTCTGACCATAGACTGCAGATGGAGACACTGAGAGAGACACAGGCTGCACTGCAGGTGAGGAGTGTGTGGTGTGTGTTTGCATGTGAGCACTGGTTCTATGTGCAGGAGGAGGTTCAAAGGAGCCGACAGCTGCTTCAAGAGAAGGAGCAGCAGTTGTCTAAGATGGTGGCCTCCCTACACATCACTGCAGCTCAAGTACTGTGTGTGTGTGTGTGTGTGTGTGTGTGTGTGTGTGTGTGTGTGTGTGTGTGTGTGTTAAGTGATGGTTGACTGTGATATGCTACAGATTGCTGGATTACGTCGTCAAGGAGATGAGACCCATCCTCCAGTGAGAGAGGAGGGGGTGTGGCCTAGTGAAAGTAGTGAGCTGGTGAAGATGGTGGAGAGGGAGGTGGAGGAGGTGAGATTGGAGTGGGAGGAGTCACGAGCAGCCGTATGCCGACATCAAACCACAATCACTGAGATGACGATAAGATTGGTCAGTCTCCATGCATGCAGGTTATTGAAAGTGAAAGTGTTGCCACATGTGGTGTGTGTACAGGAGCAGCTTCAGGCTGACATTGTGTCTCGAGAAAACCAGGTCACAGAACTAGAAAAACTGGTTTCTGAGACCGAGTTGAGTCGGGAGGAGAGTGCAGCGTCCCTACGGGAACATGAGGAGCATGTTCGAGTGATGGAGAGGGAGTTGGAGGAGGTGAAGAAGGCAAAGGAGAGGGTACAACAGGAACTGGCAGCTGCCTCTGGAAATAGAGAGGAGACTGAGAGAATACTAACAGAGGAGGTAGTAGACTACATGTTGTCTACATGTTATCTACATGTTTATTGTAGATGACAACATGTGATCATGACGTGATATACACTACATGTACATGTGGAAAAAGGTGTGTGCAGAGCAAACCAGGCAAACAGTGGACAGCTGTTTCGGGCTGGTTGGCCCTCATCAGCGCCATAATATGCTTAGTTGAGCCTAGACTTACATACCCTAGGCAGGGCTGAGTAGTTGTGGTTTCAGAACAATAATATTCATCCACCTCAAACTGCCTAGGCGAAACCCCATCGCCTAATTAAAACCCAACAGTAACATGTACATGTATTTACTTCGTGAGGTATACTATTTAATATGACTGTCATGTGACTATCATGTGATGCAGCTGAAGCGGCGGGAGAGCTCTCTCCAACAGTTCCGTACAGACAATCAAGCTCTACAGGAACAGCTGGCCAAGGTCTCCAATGAGGTATGAGGTAAAGTGTGGCTGTGTGTGAGGATCACAGTGTGTCTACTTCAGGTTGCAGTGATGGAGGGGGCGAGAGCAGCTCTACAGAATGAGTTTGAGCAGTTGGTAGTGGAGCTGGAGACCAGCCAGTCCACTGTGGAGGGGCTGGAGGCCAAGCTGCAGGAGGAGGAAGATAGGAGAGAGGGGGAGCTTGCGAGGTGTGCCAACGTAATCCGACAGCTGCAACAGCAGCTGGTCACTGCAGAGGAACACTGGGGCAATAGCCGGGAGGAGGTAAATTTAATACATCATCATGACATCATAACGAGGTCACTTATGGTGCAAGGTGCACTGTTCACATAACACAAATAACTACATCTTGAAAGTACATCTATTGACCTAGCAGCCCTTATCTTATGTGATCATGTAACCACTTATCTGAGGCTCCTCCCTCCCTACATATGTACATGATTGAACTGCCATCTCTGGGAACTCTCAGTCACAAGTGACACCTGATGTGTTGGTGTAGTACAAACATCAGGTGCCAGCCGCTTATCTCCTTTGTGATCATGTAACCAGTCCTCCCTCCCTACATATTGTACATGCTAGGGGTACATGCTGGGAACTCTCAGACACCAGTGACACCTTTTGTGTTGATGTTGGTATAGGACTGCAGGCTTTCTCCTAACCAAGTTAGCTGTGACAATCCCTGGTCTGATAGTGGTCTTTATCAAATACTTGCGTTTGGTTGTTGGGTGGTAGCTGGTGGAATGTTTGGTTGCGTTCTTCCTCTCACCCCTCCCCTGTAGAGCGAGGCCCACCACAGTGAGGTAGAGCATCTAGCAAGTCAGCAGCAGCTGCTTCAGAAGAGGGTGAGGGAGAGAGAGGAAATCGTCGAACAGCTGCAACAAGAGACGGTCTCTCTAACACAACAGCACAAGGATGCCGTGAGAGAAGTGAGACTGAGACACACACACACACACACACACACACACACACACACACACACACACACACACACACACACACACACACACACACACACACACCATTAGTGTAACCTCCAAATCACTCAATACTGAAAATACATTATGTCCAATGTAATTAAAACCACTCGACTCAAAGGGCAGTAGACTCTGGGACATGCCAGTAATCCCACTGCAGATTAATTCATGCTGGCAGCCACTAGGCCTTTGAAGTTCATGTGTTGTATCTTCATGTAGTGGTAGTGGGCAGGTATATAGTCTTGCTATACATTTCCTCCTCCTTCCTCTACCGCTGGCTTTGATCTAAAGAGTGCCTGTTTGTTAGTACATGTTCTGTTGTAATCGAACTCTTTGATGAGCCATTTGTATACAGTTGGAGAGTACTTTCAGTGTGTGTGTGTGTGTGTGCGTGTGCGTGTGCGTGTGCGTGTGCGTGTGTGTGTGTGTGCTGTGTACTAACAGGATCAGTGGGTGGATATTATTGTATTACTGGTAAACCTTCACCTGTATTTATTTCTCCCCTCCTCCCTCCCTCTCCCTCCCTCTCCCTCCCTCCCCCCTCCCTCCCCCCTCCCTCCCTCTCCCCTCCCTCCCCTCCCCTCCCCTCCCTCCCTCTCCCCTATCTGCAGGCTGAGAGACAGAAGTCTCTCACCACCTCCCTCCAGACAGACCTCCAATCCTCCCAGAGTCGCTGCGACACACTCAGTCAAGAAGTGAGCCTCATTGTCTCTGCCCTCAGCCTCTAGAACTTTCCATAGCCCTTTTAAATTGACTCTAGAGCTGTATTTTTGTAGAGGACTCAATTTTTGTGATTTTTCCATCCTAGGGCATATTTTTGTGTCCCATTATATAAATGGAGGTTGATGTGTATAGTTTGAATCATTTCACACCATTTATTTTTGTAGTTGATATAATTTTTTCTCTTTTTTTGATGATACTTTGGGGTTAAAGGTCACTGCTGGTGAGGGACGCCTTCTGGAGAGCCAGAAGCAGCTGCAAACTGCAGAGGAAGAGAACACTAACCTCCAAAATCAAGTCAGACCAACACATCAGTATACAGTGTACATAGCTAATTGCCTCTCACTCTATTGGAGTGTATGTTTGTGGTCTGGAAAGGTGGCCATGGATATGTGATCCTGATTTACAGGCGGTATCATACCACTCTATCACACCACCTGCAGCTGTAAATGTTGTATTGACTACTACACAATGAAACGATATTAATTGCTGGACCAATGCTGGCTAATCAGTCCCTTATCCCTATTCCCATGGTAGCCTTGTTACATGTGTAGTCAGTACATGTAGTTGATAAGGTAGTCATGGAGATATGCAAGTCATATAGCTAGTTCCAAACTGTGACCGCTAGACATAACAGGATGCCTGTCAGATGAGCTCCTTCATAGTATAGTTTATCCATCAGTTAGGGACATGTACACAATACATGTATGTATGATGAGGTAATGAGGTGTGTGCATACATGATAATGTGGGTCCTGTGAGTGTGACTGGCTTCTGTGCAGATTCTGAGACTTGGGACGGAATTGGAGCAGTTGCAGGCGCAAGTAGAGAGCAGTGAGCAGAGAGTGGGAGAGATGAGGAAGGAGGCTGAGGAGAGGGAGAAAGTGACTCAAGAGGATGCTGTGAGGGACAGAGTAGAGAGAGAGAAGATCAGACATGAAAACGAAAGGCTTGTGGGTGTGGCCAGTACACAAGAGTTAGAGCTGAAGGAAGGCCAAAAGGCTCTGTCTGAGTTAGAACTCGAAAAAGAGAAATTGGAAGTGGCAGTTTCTGGTCGAGATAGCACCATCAGTAGCCTCCACTTACAGGTTAGAGAATGGTGGGTAACGTGAGGATAGAACATTCTGGCTATGTATGTACCTCCTACTGTCCCACAGCTTGCTCAACTCCAGGACTCTGTAGCTGAGTCTGATTCCCGAGTTCAGTCTCTCGAAGCTGTCCTTGCCGAGAGTCGGCAGCACTCCCAACACCTGGAAGAAGAATTGACAGCTGCAGAGGAGAAACAGATTGCTCTGGAGCAGTCTCGTTCTGTTCTGGAATCTGTCGGTGCCGAACGGCTTGGTCTAATCACCTCCCTCCAGAGCGAGGTGGAGGCTGGTCGTGTGAGGGAGGGCCAGATGGCAGAGATGAGAGAGAAGCTAGCTACCTTAGAGCAGCTTCTGTGTAGCCTACAGGATGAAGTGAGAGATGCATGCTTCCTTTCTGAAAATTCATCTCTCCTCTACCCTCTCTCTCTCTCTCTCCATACCTACTCTCCCTCCCTGTCTCCCTCCTCCCCTCTCCCTCCTCTCCCCCTCAGTTGGAGTCTACCCAGCAACAGAACAGAGAACTAGAAGATGCTCAGCAAGCTGCCGAGACTATCACCACACAGACAGAGACACAGCTGATGACAGAGAGGAGAGAGAGAGAAGAGGAGAAGAGGGAAAAAGAGGAGAGAGCATGGGAAGTTACTAGACAGCTACAAGAACTCAAGGAGCTGCAGGTCCAGACACAATCCAAGGTATGGAGGTGTCTGAGAAGGTTGTCGCTTTCACGTAGCCCTTTTTGCGATGTAGTTGGAGATGGTAGAGGAAGAGAATGCAGCTCTACATGAAGAGGTCGAGGCTGCAGGGAAGAAGGAGCGGCACTGGTCCTTGGAGATTACACAACTCACTGCCGAATTGCAGCTGGCTCGGGAGAAGATGGGCCAGTTAGAGAGAGAAGGGGCGAGGCTTAAGTCAGAGCTACACAGAGTCCAACAGGAGTTACGTGATGCACAGAGAGAGGTACAGGTAGCGATGTCACTATTACATCATCCTGTCTACTGAGGCGACCAGTAACCATGTGCCAGTGGTGTAAGTAGCCAGCTTATCTATAGATCAAAGGTCACAGTGGCCCGTCTGGGCTCAGGACATACACATAGTCTGACTCTCTTAGTTACTCGTGGAATGCTTTGTGTAACACCAGCCAAATTTGATACCTCCACGGGTATAGCAACAAAGCGGACTGTAATGACATGTTTATAAGCCACAGGACCTGCCTATTAGGGTCACGCACACTTCAAAGACACTGATTTCAGAGTACTACTTACTACATGAACATCACATCCAGTCACTAGTTAGAGAGGCTTTGGAAATCGAAAAAGAAGCCTTATTAGCTGATAGCTCAGAATTGTTTTACTTTTGACTTGGAAGTTATGGTCACGACTTGTGGTTGATGTACACTATACTATAGTGTCTCTTGTGAGACCTCGTGGTGTTGTAGAGGGAGAGGGATGTCAGTTACCGCTCTTTGTTGCTGGTGGCTTCAATGCCAAACCTGTCAATACTGTAATTGTTACGATGATTTGTTTACAAGTAAACAATTTGGTTGGTAAAACACTTATCAACTGGGTATGTTTATGGTGCCATTGTATAGTTGGCAAGTAGTCAAGCGGAGGAAGAACTGGCAGACAGACAGGCGCAGGAGGGGAGGGAGAGAGCCGAGGGTTTGGAGAGGGAGCTGAGGGAGACACGTCGGGAAGCAGCTGCTTTAAAGGGGCAGCTTGCCGCCACTGAGGAGGTGACTGTACACACACATGTATGGATATATAGGCAGTGATTGTGTGTGTTGACATACTTTATCACGTGTGATTGTCACATGACAGTCATATGACCAGCTAAGGCAACGTCTTGGGCTGATGGAGGAGGAGTATGATGGACTGCAGCAGTCGGCCTCACAGGCAGAGGCTAAGCTGAAGAACACTCAAGTCAATTTGGAGGACCGTAAGGTCTTCTGTCAGCAGCTTCAGGATGAGTGCGAGAGCCTTAACCAGCAGGTTGGAGGATGGGCACAGAGACAGAGGTGAGAATACCTTGTGTGCCAGTGACAAGAGGATGTGTGGTATAGCACACAGCCCCACCCCCCAGAGGTCAAAATTCAATTTTACTGCATAACCCCAGAGCACAGGGGGCTGGGGATTTATCAACAATAATTCAATTGGCCCCTTGCTGTGTATCAGTGTATTTAGTGAGTTTGTTCCAATTTCCTTTAGATCAAACACCCACATTCTTCTACAACGGATCAGGTGTGTGTGTGTGTGTGTGTGTGTGTGTGTGTGTGTGTGTGTGTGTGTGTGTGTGTGTGTGTGTGTGTGTGTGTGTGTGTGTTGTTAGGAGTGGTAACCCCCCTCTCATTCTCATTCTCTCCCTCCTCTCTCCTTCCCTCCCTCTCCTCTCCCTCCTTACAGTGAACAAGAGTTAGAACTAGAAGCACTCAAGGCTAGCCAACGTGAACTTCAAGCACGCAATGAGTCCATTCAAAATCGCAACAGAGAACTTCAAGAGCAGCTGGCCAGAAAGGCAGAAGAACTGGGCAACAGTAATAGCTCCTCCTCTCTCCTAGCACTGTCCAGCCAGCCATCTGTCACACACATCACAGCAACACTTGACTTGGACCTGAGCCAGCTGGCTGTTGGATCTACCTCTGCAGGCCACGCATCGGCCATTGCATCAGTCCCACTTCAGTTCAACAGCCAGTATTGCTCCACGATGGAGGAAGGACTGTGAGTATACTACAGATTAAGACATCGTGCCTGACAGCACTTTAGGCAGCACGTGTAATGAAAACTTCTTTTGCTCACCTACTCCTCCCTGTGGGGTAGGTTACAGGAGTTTAGGAGTGCTTGTGACTGAGTTGGGATGTTCTTTAGCCTCGGATTGATTATATAATGGTCCAGTTTGGAGGCTCCCGTACTGCTTGTACAGCCTCGTCCGTGCCAAGTATCGCTGACTGTAATTGACGATGTCTGATTGGTGTTGGGGCTGTGGGTCATGTGACACACACTCTCTTCCCTAAAGGAGAAGGTAGTATTGGATCTTTTAAAGCCTAACCCATCAAAGGCCTTTTCCTTTAGCTTTAAGCTCACGAAGCTTTGTAGGGATGATGGTTGCCTCTTTTCATTTGAAAGTTCAAAGCTCTGTCGCATGTCAACAAGAGTTTGTTTTTGTAAGCTGCCACCGGTTGTTGCAAAGGAGGTCGGTGATTGTGGCTGCCACTTCAAAGGGTGTACATGTTCTTGTGCGAACAGCCGGGTGTGCTGTTGAACAAGTACAGCTGATGTTTCCCTTTCCCCTTCTCTGTTAATCAGGGACACTTCCTTCTGTCCAGTGGTGTCCAACAATACCAGTACCACAATACATGGTTGTCATATACTGTTTGATGCTAAGTAGCATGGATACACCATTGAGTTGCCACCTGTGTTTCGTGTCCAGTCTTAACAAGTGATGTCACTACTAGTTGCACTTTCTGCTCCCCTGTAGCTCCGTGCCTGAAGCCCCTGGAATGCCGAAGGTTGGGGATAGGTCTAGTGAAGAGGAATTGGACAAAGAGTTTTGGATTCGCCGAGCAGGAGAGGTTGGGTTAAATTTTGTAAGCTAAAGATTCTGGAATGAGTTGTGTGTGTGTGTGTGTGTGTGTGTGTGTGTGTGTGTGTGTGTGTGTGTGTGTGTGTGTGTGTGTGTGTGTGTGTGTGTGTGTGTGTGTGTGTGTGTGTGTGTGTGTGTGTGTGTGTTGTGCTACAGCTCTCTATTCAGCTACAGCAGAGCAGTGACTATTGGTCACAGAAGGTTCGAGAGCTCTCCATCCAACTCGAGAAGCGACAACACTACGATCACAGACACACCGACTATTCCGACTAGGCCTCAAACACTAACCTCCTTTGATGTGTCACATTTACATGTGTATAGTAACAATCAATATTACAGCTGCTTTCATAGTCATTTCTACAATTTTGTAAGCTCTTATTTCACAAGAACTTTCTCTTTTGTTGCCCGCTTTGCCTTCAAATTAACACACACTATCCTAATTCCATAGTTACGCCATTATACTGTTGTATAGTAAATACTACGGGCACTGTATTGTGTGAGTGTGTAGTTATTACTGGACACCGCGCGCATCGCTTTGAAGTTTGGCGGTATGCGATACTGTTAGTATTATTTGGGTACGGCCGCCTGCACTCCCATTGGAGCGGCGCCTTTTGATCTCACCTCAAAGCATGTAATTACCTATCGTCGGCCTTTGAAGAGTGCCGCCGCGCCCGCAAACGTTCCAGGTGTTGCCCCGGTGCATCCTTGAGTGGCGCTTTGTGTGTATAAACTCGAGTACTGCTGTTTGGCTGTGTGTATGTGTTAGTCGCGCCGTCCCACTGAAGTGGCGGTACAATTGTGTAGTGAGACTCTAGAACGCCAATTATCGCCTACTAGGAGTGTTGAGTTATATATACTGTACTACCAATCTGGTAATCACAGTGTGTGAGTGACGGACTAAGCCACGCTACTGTGTACGACGAATAGACTACGGGTTGGTTGTAGATGTCGCATCAAGGAGGCGACGGGATGGATGAATCAGACCTTGCTCTAGAGGCGGCGCTGGGGAAGATAGAGTCAGATGAATCGAGTGGTAGCGATAGAGAGACGGAACCGGCTGTGTCAGAACCAGAAGGACCGGTGATAGTTGGCGCTTCCTACCAACAGCCACAACAGGACGAAGGCGGGATGGAAGAAGGAGAGAGGCAGCCGCACGCAATGCAAATCCCACGCTCCCGGTCTCAAGTCACGCTCCAGGGAATTTTCATGGACTACAAACTCTTTACCATGTTCCGGCGGTTCTTGAAGGACCAGTGTATCACAAGGAATCTCAACTTTTGGCTGGCGTGCAATTACTACCATCAGCTTCCCAGCGGGACAGCCGAGTACCAGGACCGTCTGTACAAAGTAGCCAAAGCCATTTACATGAAATACATCAAAATGAATGCCCCTCAGCTAGTACAGGTACAACCCAGCACAAAGCGGACCATCAAGAGTCTACTGGGCCTTAGTACCAAGACCCTCTCCGCCTCTCTCTTCAAGCCTGCCCAAGATGAAGTGTGGGACCTGATGGAGCGTAATGAGATGCGCCAGTTTCTCACCTCCGATGTTTTTGGAGAACTCTTTAGTGAAGTGGAGGACGACTTAAGCTCAGAGTTAGCGTTCACCGCCGGGCCTCCGATGGTCCATGTCCCAGGGTCCCTCCAGCAGTCCAGTTCAGAAGACTCCGTCTCTGTGACTAGCGTCTCCACCGAGTGAGTTCCATGTGGGGAAGGGGGGGGGGGGGGGGGGGGGGCGGGATGGGTAGTGTGTCCCATGCAGCACACACACACACACACACACACACACACACACACACACACACACCAAAGGTGTTGATAGCCCAATTGTCTGAATGTGGTTTAAATGAAATGTTAATTAAAAGATTTTAGTGATAAACTTGGAAGGTATTACAGTCCTAGAATGAAAAAACCAGCTGTGCCCTGGACCCCCAGCCTGTGTCTCAACCATACAATTCACCCCCACTGTGTTGTCAATATTAGTGTCCCTTGTGACAAAATTCAAAGGGTATCTGTTTGTTCTGTAGTGGTGTTAATATGTAGTGTGTTGTAGGTACAGTATGCAAGTGTACAGTGTCTCTATCGTGTTTCTCTCTGCAGTGGAGGTGGGAGCGAGATGGGAGGTAGGTCGTCTAGAAGACAACATTTGAAACCTTTGCAACGTCATAACAGGTCCTGCTCTGATACAGAGGCAAAGGTGAGAGAGAATTTGTCCAACACACACACACACACACGCACATGCACACACACACACACACGTACACATATGGTATGAGAACACATTGTGTGTGGTGCAATACTATCTATGAGGGGACGAATATTGTGTCCTACTTTGTGTGTAACGAGAAGACCAAGTGATACATTGATAATAGGTGAAGATCATCACGTGATAAATCTGCAGTCTGCCTCTGTGTGTGTGTGTGTGTGTGTGTGTGTGTGTGTGTGTGTGTGTGTGTGTGTGTGTGTGTGTGTGTGCGTGTGCGTGTGCGTGTGCGTGTGTGTGTGATCAAAATCCTGTTTCAACAATGAGTTGAACGTGCCCCTTTCATGTTTCCAGACCCATGGTGCACCTCACGCCAAGAAAGACAAGCCCGTCTCAAGGGAAGACTTCGTGGCTATGGTTTCTGAGAGACTTCTGGCCGTACAGAAAGATCGGGATCACATGAGGAAGAGAGCACAGGAGCAGGCAAGACAACAGGGACGAACCTACGATGAGATCATGGTGAGTACTGCTCTAGCACCTGGCAGTGAGTGTACTAGGCTCTGTGATATACATATCTCTCTCTGGCAACATTTATTAAAACTTGGCTCGCATAGGAAGTGCAGTTTTATCAACTAACTAGATTTCTTACACTCCAATGCAGCCTTGTTCTCTATCAAAAGCTCCCCCCCCTCTTCTAGTACAGCCTATGCTTTGATCTTCAGGAAGATTACACAGCCTCCGCTCCAGTGATGTATGAATACGATCACCACCTCCTGTGGGATTGATCAAAGAGTTTTACCACCCTCACTGGCTCATAGCACTTCCCTAGCACAGCTGCTACTGAATATAGCAACAACACTGCCTCTGGTAGCCAGGGCTTACATGGTTAGTGGGCAAGCTGTTAGTAGGCGTTAGTTGGTGTGGGAAACATCAGAAGAAAGGTAGTGAAACAGAGAGTTGAGGATGTGGTAAAGTATTAGTTGCTATAACATAACATGATACAGTGGAACCTCTCTAATCCGGACACCCTTGGGACAGAAGAAAGTGTCCTGATTAGTGAGGTGTCCTGATTTCAGGGTTTAAATTGTACACAAACATGGCATTTGGGACAGCAAAAGGTGTTCTGTTTATCGAGGTGTCCTCATTTCAGGGTGTCCTCATTAGAGGGGTTCCACTGTAGTAGTGCAATGAGTGGATATTTTTCCAGAGGCTGTGTTCTTGTGTTAAGCTATTGATTGTGTTCTATTACAGGCTGTGGATTGGTATGACCTGCCCAATACTGTCAAGTACATTCGGTTTGATGTCCCCGGACCACGAGTGGACAGTCTTCGTGTGGACAACAAGCGAGGATATTCCCATGGAATCTCTCCCTCACACAGCCCGAGCCTAGCACCTTACCCCAACTCTAACTCCAAGATACACATCGATCAACTCGCACAGAGAGAGATTCAAGACGCCCTAAAAGACCTTGAAATTACAAATCAGGTCAACCGAAGTAGGCGGTATGCTAGCCACCCGAAACTCATCAGTGCAGCAAGCTCCATGCTGTCATACACATCTGACTCAGGTGTAGGGGACTCGGTACAGTGGAACACATGCAGCAGTATGTTGGCTAACAGGAGTGTCCAGCGATATGTGGAGGGACAGAACCAGCTGCTCAATCGAACATCCCAGAGAGATATAGATGCAAAAGCAGCTGCAATAACTCTCATGAACAGTTCTCCTCACGCTGAAGATCTGTCGCACCAAGTACACCATTTCAGTGGACGGCATCGGGCAGCACCACACCCATTAGCACGCAATTACACAGGGGCTTACTCGAGCGATGACAATGCATCATTCCTAACAATGACAAGTGAATCCGATCTCTTTATTCCTCGACGCTACCACCCAGCCACGTATTCTGAGTCAGACGAGCCACACCACTTTCCAAGGTCAGAGAGAGTCACCAATTGTGTGAATGTACTCTATGGACACCCTTGGGACAGAAGAAAGTGTCCCGATTAGTGAGGTATCCTGATTTGTGAGATGTCCTGATTAGTGAGGTGTCCTGATTAGTGAGGGGTCTTGATTTGTGCGATGTCCCGATTAGTGAGGTGTCCTGATTAGTAAGGGGTCTTGATTTGTGAGATGTCCCTATTAGTGAGGTGTCCTGATTTGTGGTGTCCTGATTGGTGAAGTGTCCTGATTAGTGAGGTGTTATCAGATGTTGAAAAGTACACAGACTTATTAAGAGCAGCAGCAGGTTTCCTTGTTTCATAATGTTCTCTCTCTCTTGGTAGAGGTTGCTATTGGATACAAGTTTCACTTCATTTGAGTGAAGTGAACTAATCTATATTTGAATATAGGACTACCCCTCTCCCTAGTTTGCTAGTAAACACATCATCTGCCACTTGAGGGGCTAGTAAACTGTGCTGAGCACGGCTTGTGACTTTGCCAACTGTGTGGGCAGGCAGTGAGTCTGCTGCACTTTGAAGTTGGATGGTTATGTGGCGAGCGAGTTAGTAGAGAGCTTGCCAACTCTGAAGTTGGACCGACTTTCTCATTGTGTGCTTTGGTTGTCTGCTTATTTGGAACTGCGTGCCAACTTGCGGCTACTTTAAAGAATGGATAGGAGTCATTAATGCAAGTACATGCACTCTTACTCAGATAAGTTGAGCAAGGATAGGGTCGATGTAGGTGTAACAACATGTCGAAGAGACTCCCACCTGCCGTCTATCATATGAGTGTAGTTGGGAAGAGCTGTACCAAACACACAACTTCGTCCGAGACCCTTCCTTTGATGTACCTCCCCCACCACTTGCCTCTCACACGCCCATCCTGTGTGTGTGTAGTTTTTGTTCGACTACATCATTTATGCCTTTCGTGGCCCTAGGCACTCCCTGTGTAGTGAGTATTGTTCCATAATTTGCTCACAGGTAGTAGCTTCACAGAGAGAGCTGTTAAAGGGTTGGCCTGGAGAATGCTTATTTGCCTATTCAGTCGTTTACATGTATGTATGTATGTACTGTGATCATGGGATAGTGGAGCACGGAAAGTGAAAGTTCTCTCTCTCTTACACATGTACACTGCAGGGCCCCTCGGCAGCTCAGCAAACCAAGAAGAACAGGATTACGTCCTCCCCATTCCCACCAAGCTCCACCCATCGTGGAACCCAGCCACACCCCCACATCACACCCTCAAACACCTCGTCCCTCAGCTCAAAAATCAGGTTCCGGTATTCTCGTTCTCTACGATCTGGTGGACATTTCAGCTCCGGCTACGAAACGGCCACCATTTGCCAAGAAACACCCTTCATCTGACGTGACCTTGGCCGAGTTTAAGGAGAAGATATTCAGTAGGAGAGGAGAATATAGGTAAGAGTGTGTGTGTGTGTGTGTGTGTGTGTGTGTGTGTGTGTGTGTGTGTGTGTGTGTGTGTGTGTGTGTGTGTGTGTGTGTGTGTGTGTGTGTGTGTGTGTGTGTGTGTGTGTGTGTGTGTGTGTGTGTGTGTGTGTGTGTGTGTGTGTGAGTGAGTGAGTGAGTGAGTGAGTGAGAGAGGGGGAGGGAGGGTGTGAGTGACCATTTAAAGTCAGCTGTAGTTGGGGTGAGTGCAGCAAGCCCGTACTAGTGAACTCAATGCCAACTCAATGTGTATGTTGATATGTCATCAACTGACGTGGTAGTGTACACGTGTCCCCGCGCAACACACAAACATAGCCAGCCTTGCCTCTTCCAGTCGTTGTGCTCGCCCCACACTGCTCTGCCTTCTCCTGGTATTAGTATGATGCAATAGGTATTGGGGGGCCTGTACCGGACTACATACCACTGTTCAAACAGGAAGCCCAGATGCTAATATGCTGTAGGAAGCTGTAGTTAGGAACTGCTTTTTCTGGCAGGGAAGACTTTATGAGTTGTAAATGTAGTCACTTAATCTGACCACATCTGAGGAAGGGACTTACTACCAGCCTCCCTCTAAGATACCTCTGGACTGAGATGGTTACTAGAGTAGGTTGGCCGACATCACGACCTCACCACACACACATGCACCGCCTCACCACACACACACATGCAGAGTTTACCAACCCCTGTCTCCCTCTCTCGTCCCACCTCCACCCCTCTCTCTTTCTCCCTTCCCATCTTGGTGTGTGTGTGTGTGTGTGTGTGTGTGTGTGTGTGTGTGTGTGTGTGTGTGTGTGTGTGTGTGGGTGTGTGGGTGTGTGTGTGTGTGTGGTGTGTGTGTGTGTGTGTGTGTGTGTGTGTGTGTGTGTGTGTGTGTGTGTGTGTGTGTGTGTGTGTGTGTGTGTGTGTGTGTGTGTGTGTGTGTGTGTGTGTGTGTGTGTGTGTGTGTGTGTGTGTGTGTGTGTGTGTGTGTGTGTGTGTGTGTGTGTGTGTGTGTGTGTGTGTGTGTGTGTGTGTGTATTGACTACTGTGAGTGTTTAGAGTGGAGTTTGAGTATTCACACACCGAGTACCTTTGATCTGTACTCTCTTCCCTTGTGATGTGTGTGTGTGTGAGAGAGAATGAGTGAGTGTTCTATAGTTTCAGCCCAACACCTAACCTTATACACCATAACAGTGTACTGTAGTAAGAGATACCTCTCCTTTGTTACAAACACAAGGTCAACCAAACCCAGCTCTGTAACTGTATCTTCCCTATTGATTTACAGGTTCTTTTTCAAGACCTTTTGTGAGGAAATCGATGAGGAGATTATGGAAGAAATTTCAGATGATGAGACAATATTACCTCACTTTAATGGGAAGATTGTAGCCAGAGTAGAAACAGTGGCATAACATGTACAGTCACTCTCACCCTCCCCCTCTCTCTCTCTCTCTCTCTCTCGATCGATCTACTTTCATTTTTCCTCGAACCACCATTCCTTGTGAACTAACTCTCCACCACTGCAATAAACTCTCGTCATATTTATTGTCAGGGGGCCCCCTGCACAATTTCTTACTTTCCACCTCCTCTCTTGAGAAATGCTTGCTCAAATTCCCGTTATTTTTACTGACACTTCACCTCTCCCTGATTTGTCTTGTTTTTTTTTGTTGTTAAATGTAAGATTGTGTCTCAGCCCACTCTTCACATCAGATCATTTTGTTATTTATTCTTGTAAATACGATACGTACTTGTCTGACTGTAAAAATTAATTATAAATCAAAATTAATTTTTACCACAAATTAAATCTTGATAAGATCTCTATGGTTTCAGAGTTGCTAAGTGATGGATGGTAGGAGTGAGGATGGTGGTTAGTAGGGAGATGAGAACGGAGATTGTAATGAAGTAGGCAAGTCTGTAGGTGTGTGTGGTGCTGTAGAGGAGGAGAGTGAGGGAGAGGAGGGAGGAGGGTGAGGACAGGAGGGAGACCACCGGGAGCGGAGCCACAAGTCCACACTTCCCAGACACAGCCACAGATCTGAGGGGCAAAGGCAGATAACAACCTTTAGAGAACATGGACCGTTCTAGGGTTTGAAAGGCTGGTCATGACTCCCATGTTGTCCTCTAGAAGCCATCTCCATGTGTGAATGTGTACAGCTAGGAATCTCTGAACCTTGCAAGTGGCCTCAGGATATGATTAGATATTCCAGTGCATTACGACACAAAGGGGAGAGCTGGGAGGAAGGAAGCTGTGCTACACAAAGAGCTGCCAACTATATGACAAGTATTGAGGGAGGAAGTCGTAGGTTTCAGTTGTTACCCAACCTCCAGTTGTTACCTTGGACAGGCAGTAAACACAGACTATTAGCTGTAAACCATCAAAGGGAGGGTTGTTAATTGATCTGTATAAGGAGGCTGTGATGTAAGCAGCCATAGACAGTGTGTGTGTGTGTGTGTTCTTGGAAGAGCATTTGACGTGAGGGTTGAAAGTCAGTAATATAGTGATGTCATAGGACATATTTATGATGTCGTGTGTATGATGTATGTAGCTGGAAGGCATGGACAACTACATCATGTACCCACTCTTCCTATGGGGGGGCCCACAAATATGGGGGGGGGCACTAAATGATGAGGGGGGCACTAAATGTTCCTGCCACCACGATACCTGGGGTTCTGGGATGCCCAGAGGAAGAGGAGAGAGAGGGCAGAGGTTATCTCAACGGGCCAAAAGAGTGGATCCTGCGACAGTTGCCATGAGTATCTGAGAGAGAAGGGAGGAGGTCACAGGTCTCTATGTTACCCACCTCACAGCTCAACATCCCATCCCTTCCTGTCAATTATGGCAGAGCATATTCCAGAGAACTACATGGACATACTCTGATCATTACGACACATATGGAACATGGCCACCTTCATCAACCACAGCTTCCTATATACACATCCTCATTGGCTTCCCCTCAGGACACCCCCTCTCAGGACCCCCTGAATAGCCCCCTCCCAGGACCCCCCTGAATAGCCCCCCCTGAATAGCCCCCTCCCAGGACCCCCTGAATAGTCCCCCACCACACACACACACACACACACACACACACACACACACACACACACACACACACACACACACACACACACACACACACACACACACACACACACACACACACACACACACACACACACACACACACCTATCACCTGATGGCCTTCAACCAGGAGCAGAGGGAGGGGAAGGACAGAACTATGAGACATGCCAGTAGGCCTTGAACACGGACAGTCTCCTTGTCTCTTACCTAAGAACAGGTATGTGTGAGGGGGGAGGGGAGGGGATGTGAGGGGGAGGGGGGGATCAACTATCAATGGGGAGCAGTGCAGTCAGGAGAGACTTACTGTCAGTGTATATGCTGCCAGTACACAACAGAGGCCGACAGCTCCACACAGCATGGACGATGGAAGCCACACCACTGCCAGTAGAATTGCGAGAACACGGCGTAGTCTCATAGAGAGGCAACAACGAATGAAGAATGTCAGAAGGTTTAAGAGCCCACGAAGGATTGTTAAGAGCCCACGGGCTACAAAATGGATGAGGAGAGGACTCCATGCCGTCCACAGTCCCTCTGATGTCAGCCGCTCCCAGTCAGTCCCTGGAGGGACACCCAACCTACATGAGAATACATGTGCTTATCATACTAGCCTAAAAGAAGATAGTAAGAAAGAAAAGATAGGAAACCCGCCCAGCTGCATTCCTGACAATACCAAACACATATACATGTATGTAGTGAGGGGCAGCTGGATGCCCAGCCTTGAGAACTGGGGTGGTGGGTTTAAGATCTTTTGTGGCTAACCAACATGTGCAATAAATACCATTCTCTTACAATAAATACCGTTCTCATAAAAGAAGATCTAGTGATGGAGTACATTAACTAGACTACGATATTTGTATGTTTGCTTACGAGGTAGCCCCCCACATCACTGCTAATAAGACCAGCTCCCCAAGAAGGGAGCCAGATGACAGAGTCACTGCCGTGATCCATGGCAACAGGAGAGGGGTGTAGAGGACAAAGAGCTTTCCAGCCAGGGGGAAGAAGGAGGGGGAGAGGGAGAGGGAGAGCGTACAGTTGGGTGGTGCCCACACTAACAGCTCTGGAATGGCTCCGTCTGGTACTGGTACCTGCACAAATTTGTGTTTCCATTCTTGGTTCCACAGACTAACCTGCAAGCTGAGAGATATGGTGAGAAGTCCAGTATCATTGTCATGCAAGAGAGGGGTGTGTGGAAACCATGGCAACAGGAGGCCACCTTTGACCCCTGGACACGAGGAGATAGTCGCAGTGTGGGCGGTCCAGACATGCTTGAGGTGGGGGAGGGTGAATGTGGTGAGAGTGCAGAGGGAGGAGGGAGGGAAGTGGAGCTGGGTGGAGCCTACAAGAAGTGAGAGAAAGTTACTCCTGTCCAATGCAGCCATACTCTGCTCACCCCACAAAGAGAGAGGCAAGTTGTGTGTCTCCTCCACACATCTCTCCATCAAGACAAACTCTTTCCCTCTCTTCATCTCTCTCACAGCAGTCCCCTTTCTGCTGACCACAATATGAGTTGCCCCTCTGAGATCGCTCTCTCCAACACGAGCATACTTCACCACTCTCTCCCTGTGGGGGGAGAACAACATGGATCAGAGCTGAAGTGTGAGCTGGAGACACAACACACACAGCAGTTACAGTCTGTCATCTGTACAATGAGATTGATAGAGAAACAGACAAGCAGACAGACAGACAGACAGACAGACAGACAGACAGACAGACAGACAGACAGACAGACAGGCAGGCAGGCAGGCAGGCAGGCAGGCAGGCAGGCAGACAGACAGTCTACCTTGGAGGTAGTATTTTAGCTGAGGGGGAGAGATCAGTGCAGTTTGCTATTGTTGTAGATGACAGGGAACAGGCAAAGAGCCAATGGCTAGTGTCAGAGTTAGTGGCCACTAGGAGGTAAGAGGAGAGGAAGAGGGAGGGGGAGAGGGGGAGGGCCACGACCGAGTGAGACTGTCCTTCATAGTAGAGGGGCAGGGACTCCACCAGGTTCCAAAGTTCAGAGTTCACTGTGGCGGTAGGAGTCACATACCTCTACCAGTAAAGCTACGAGGACCTCTCACTAGTTGTGTGGACAGGTGAGATGGGAACCTTCCAACCAGTAAAGAGAAGATGGTGAAAGGTCATCCACTGCTGGTGGAGGTCAGAGGTCAGTTGATTAGTGGACGGATCTTGCAGCAGGAAGAGGGCTCGAGTCACTGCCAATTGTAGTCTACGACACCTGCAGAATAGTGTGATGTAATGATGATGTAATGCAAGTAAGGGGATTTCCCACCAAACGACTGCCTGGTGATCTGCCGATACCCAGTTCCTGGGCACAGCACTGGCAGCTATGGCGAGAGAGGGGGAGGAAGAATGGTTGCGAGGTAGAACGGAGGGAGGGACGGTGAGGTGAGGGGGCACCTGGATATCACTGACACCACCCGATATGGCCACTAGAGTCACATGACCAGCCACACCCCCTCCATCATACCATGTCTACATGGGAACACCAGACACCCATGGTACCATAAACTGTGAGAGGTACTAGTGTCTGCATACAGTAGGGATAACACACACACTTCTGAAATGGAGTTGTAAAACTGGAGTAAGGTTGGATCAAATGCAATGACTGGTCTGGTCAAGGGGGAAGAGAGGGTGACGATAGTTGATACAAGGGAGGAGGTGAAGTTGGGGAGAGTGAAGAGAGCTTGTGCAACCACTCCCCCCATGGAATGGGCAATAATTAGAACAGAGGATGGAGGGGAGGGGGAGGAAGAATAGAGAGAGAGGATGTGATTGATAGCAGCTGCAACAAACTCTATGTGGAGAGAGAGAGAGGGAGGGAGGGAGGGAGGGAGGGAGGGAGGGAGGGAGGGAGGGGAGGGAGAGAGAGAGGGAGAGAGAGAGAGAGAGGGAGGTAGTGGACACACCCACTAATGATGACCTCACCAGTTTGTAGGTGTAGAACTCCACCGAAGGACCCTGAGAACTCTTCGTTGAGGTTCACTGTGAAGAAATCAAAATGTCGGAGTTTGGGGAACTCTCTTCTGTGCATCTGCAGAGCTATTGAAGCAGAGGACCGAACTGTGAATAAGATGGAAGATGGGGAGAAGAGTAACTGAGATGGTGTATAAGGAAAGCCCCTTCTCGCATAAGCTTACACTCACCCTGCTTATGGCTGCCAGCGTTTCCAGGGATAAAGAGAGCGGGCAATCCGCGCAGCCGCAGTGGAGTCCAGTCCAGCGTGGGCTCCTCCCTACTGAACGTCTCTCTATACAAATGCAAGCTATACTGGGGAAAGGTGCGCTGCAGCTCTTGCGAGATATTCAGCTTCTGGTAATGCGGCCTGGTATACATGTACGTCATCTCACACTCGCTGTGCAGGAGCCCCGGCATAAAATGTAGCGCGGAACACGCTAAGAGTCCGCAAACTATCACGGGCAGCCAAACAACCTTCACAGCAACTGCAGCTGTCTTCATTTGCAATTCTATTTAAAACCCACCACGAGAAAGAATCGGAACCGGCCCCTCTCGGCTTCGGTATGGGACCTAGGCCTAATATGCCACTCCCCCGTCATGTGGCGCCTGCAGTAGGTGAAGATGGTTTTGAGAAAGAGTTTCCGCGTGTTGAGGCGATACAAGCCTCGTTCTGTGCTGCTAGAGTCAAAGGAGATAGAGGACGAGACGCTCCTCTTCGAGTCCAATACTATAGCAACTCTGAGTAAGAGCAATAACAGCTGTGGTGGTTCACGCCTTCTTCCCCTCTCTCTACTCAGCCGTAGAAGAGGTGGATATTATCCGCAAGGAGTATGGCGAGGCGGTGGCTGCGTACGGTTGTCTGGGCGTCCTACAGCTTGCTCAAGGAACAGAAACCTTCCACTATCTTGTGCTCATCACGGACTGCCAGTCCGTTGGCAAGGTAACCAGACAGCCTTATCCCACAGGCAGCCGTACTGTGGTGTAAGAAAAACTCTAGTACTCTATCACATATGGGTAAACATATATGTAAATATCGCTAGAGTAGCTAGTAGTTGTGGTTTCTGGAGCTGGTATAGCGGGTTACATGTTACATTCTTGGCTTGCTGGCTCTCCAACTGATAACCAGGAATGTATTGACATGTAGTGTAACCTGCATGTCCAGTTGGTGGTAATGTAACATGTCCACTTGTACATTGCTGTGTTTACTGGTAATGTAACATGTCCAATTGTACATTGCTGTGTTTGCATGTAATGTAACATGCCCAATTGTAGATTGCTGTGTTTACTGGTAATGTAACATGTCCACTTGTACATTGCTGTGTTTACTGGTAATGTAACATGTTCACTTGTACATTGCTGTGTTTACATGTAATGTAACATGCCCAATTGTAGATTGCTATGTTAACTGGTAAAATATGTAGGGGTTTACAGCATGTCCCTATGTTTGCTGATAACATTTCACTCACTCCATATGGAACAGTGTTGACTTGTGTGGTCTGCACATTGTGTAGGTGAAAGATGTAGAAGTGTTCAGGATCACTCAAACTACTTTTGCTCCTCTGAGCAGTCGAGCTAACCTGGACCTGGTGCAGGAAGTTGGGAAGCTGCTAGCTAGTGGGAGGTTCTACTTTGCCTACCCTTCCTATGGGGCTCAGTTTGACCTGCTGGCCTGTGCCCAGAAGCAAGGAAAAGAGCAGAGGCATTTCTTTTGGTGTGTGTGTGTGTGTGTGTGTGTGTGTGTGTGTGTGTGTGTGTGTGTGTGTGTGTGTGTGTGTGTGTGTGTGTGTGTGTGTGTGTGTGTGTGTGTGTGTGTGTGTGTGTGTGTGTGTGTGCGCCACGTGTACCTCTGTTCATTCTCTCACTTGGTTTCAGGAATAGGGCGTTGTATGCATACATGCAGCGGTTTGGAGTAGAGTGTAAGAAGTGGCTCGTGCGTGTCATGTGTGGGAGTGTGGAGATACAGACTGTGTATGCTGGGGACAAGCAGGCTAAAGCATGTTTGTTTTCAAGACTGAGCTGTGAGAGAGCTGGCACCAGGTTAGTCTATTGCTTACCTTCGTTGACACATGCCTTATTACTCTCTCTCTCTCTCTCTCTCTCTCTCTCTCTCTCTCTCTCTCTCTCTCTCTCTCTCTCTCTCTCTCTCTCTCTCTCTCTCTCTCTCTCTCTCTCTCTCTCTCTCTCTCTCTCTCTCTCTCTCTCTCTCTCTCTCTCTCAGGCTCCAAACTAGAGGTACTGATGACAATGGACACGTAGGAAACTTTGTAGAGACAGAACAAGCCATTTATGTCGACAGTAATGTGGCCTCATTCGTCCAAATCAGAGGGGTAGTTCCTCTCTTCTGGGAGCAGCCTGGACTACAGGTAAGCCCCGCCCTCCCCCGCCCCCCCTAATGATTGAGGAATTTCTCACCTCCTCTCCCCATCACGGGTGGCCCCAGACCAGCGGAGGAATGATCAGGATAAAGTTCTCCCGAGGGTACATGTGTTCTACTCCAGCATTCGAACGTCACTTCGAGTGGTGCCTCCTCCACTACGGTCCCCTGATGTGTGTCAACCTGCTGGGGAACAGGAACCAGGAGCAGATGTTGAGCAGTGCCTACAAGGAACACTTTCAGCAATTGAGCTCCGTGAGTCTACTCCACATCATCACTCACATCATTCTAGCACCATTCTCTCTCTTTCTCACCATCCCCCCCTCCCCCCCCTCCCCTGCACTCCCCACCACTAGGCTTACTGTGCAGAAATGGTGTGTTTTGATTTCCACCAATTCTGTAAAGGAAATAACACTCAACAGAAACTTGAGACGGTCTTTTTCCCAATGATCAGCGAATTTTTCACAAATCACGGCTTCTATGTCAACATTGATGGACAGATACAGAGGTGAATAGGTCATGTGATCTGTGTCTGAGTCATGTGATGTCATGTGATGCTTGTAGGAATCAGACTGGAACCATTCGTTCCAATTGTCTGGATTGCCTGGACAGAAGTAACACAGTCCAGACCTTCCTTGGACAGCAGGTGTGTGTGTGTGTGTGTGTGTGTGTGTGTGTGTGTGTGTGTGTGTGTGTGTGTGTGTGTGTGTGTGTGTGTGTGTGTGTGTGTGTGTGTGTGTGTGTGTGTGTGTGTGTGTGTGTGTGTGTGTGTGTGTGTGTGTGTGTGTGTGTGTGTGTGTGTGTGTGTGTGTGTGTGTGTGTGTGTGTGTGTGTGTGTGTGTGTGTGTGTGTGTGTGTGTGTGTGTGTGTGTGTGTGTGTGTGTGTGTGTGTGTGTGTGTGTGTGTGTGTGTGTGTGTGGTGTGTGGTGTGTGTGTGTGATGGTATCATTTCGTCGTAGGTTCTGCTACAGCTCATGAACCTGTTGAGTCTCCAGACCAAACCGTCCATGGTGTCCAGATTCCAGCAGCTCTTTCAGCTAGCATGGACACGGAATGGAGACAATATCAGTCACTTGTATGCTGGAACACGGGCCATGGATGGGAAGGGGTTAAAGCTGAAAGACGGTGCCCGCTCCGTTCAGAGAACCATTCTAAATAATTTTATGGACAAGTCAAAAAATGAAGCAATTGAGATGCTTCTATCGTGCAATGCTCGCTCCGGTGACCTGGGACAGAAGGCCGTTGCCCTGTTGGAGAATGAAGATATACTAGGTGAGTCTATGGGCTGGCCAATTTCACAACGGGATGGCCAATAAATTGATCCACTTTACTGACCTTTCAACAGGGCCTCTTAACTTCAAGCAGGCAATGCTGGAGCGATGGAGTGAGTACACCACACCTGAGAAGCTCCGCCTCTGCCTCGGAACTTGGAATGTGAACGGTGGCAAGCACATTCGCAGTATTGCACTCCGGAATCAAAGTATGCATGACTGGCTCCTGGACGCTCCCTCCATAGCAGGAGCTGTCAAGGAACACGTGAGTACATCCTACAAGAGGATCTGACCTGCTAAACCTCCTCCTCCCTCCCTCCTCCTCCTCCTCCTCCCCTCCCTCCTCCTCCTCCCTCCTCCATAGCCTGAGGAGTTCCCTGAACCACCTGATTTATTTGCTATTGGGTTTCAGGAGCTGGTTGGCCTCACTGCCTCTAACATTGTGTCTGCCAGGTGAGATGGTGAGAGAGAGAGAGACATTCCACCAGAGGCCACACTCTGTAGTCTGGTGTCCATCATGGCCACCTCCTCTCCTCCTCACAGCTCAGCTAACCGCAAGGAGTGGGCTGCAGAGCTCCAGAAGGTCCTCTCTAGAGACACTCCCTATGAGCTGCTGGCTGCTGAACAGATGGTCGGTATCTGTCTCTACATTTTCATCCGCCCCAAACTTATCCCTTACATCAGGTGGGTGGAGTCAGTTGCCATGGTAGGAAGGCTTAAGTTGAACACATTAAGTAGCAATGTCTTCCCTCCCTCCCCCCTCCCTCCCTCCCTCCCTCCCTCCCTCCCTCCCTCCCTCCCCCCTCCCCCCTCCCCCTCAAGGGATGTAGCAGTGTGCACGGTCAAGACAGGCATGTCAGGGAAGGCGGGGAACAAAGGGGGTGTGGTTATCCGTTTCCTCATCCACTCGACGTCCATGTGTTTTGTGTGTTCCCATCTGGCTGCACACCAAGCCAAGGTGCTGGAACGGAATCAAGACTTCCATGACATTTGCCGCCGAGTCCAATTCCCACATGTGAGTTTAGTCCACAAGACTCCACTAATGCAGTCTTGATTCCATTCCTCTTGGACCCAGGGTGTGAGTTTGGAATCCCACGACTACGTGTTCTGGTGCGGGGACCTTAACTACCGCATCGACCTCCCCACCCACATAGCCAAGGACCACATCACTGCCAGGCAGTATGACAAGCTTGTCAAACAAGACCAGCTCTTGAAACAGAAGAAATTAAAGAAGGTGAGAATACATTGTTTTACCGACCAAACAACACTAACACTTCCTCCCTCCCTCCCTCCCTCCCTCCCTCCCTCCCTTCCTCTCCTCTCTCCCTCTCTCCCTCCCTCCCTCCCTCCCTCTCCTCTCTCTTTAGGTGTTCAATGGTTTTGTAGAAGGTACTCTGACCTTTGCCCCCACCTACAAGTATGACCAATTCTCCGATGATTATGACACAAGTGAGAAGTGTCGGACCCCAGCTTGGTGTGACCGTATCTTATGGAGGAGGAAGCCTCTTGCAGTTGGACAATCCATGAATGGGATGACCAGCAATCTGTCCCAAGTGTCAATGGTATCTACAGAAGATCTGGAAGGTAGTTTAACCCACTTAGAAGTTAAATTGCACTGGGTTGAACTTCAAACTAATATTCCAAACAGCCTGACTCCTCACCCCTTTCTCCCTCTCTCTCCCTCTCTCTTCCTCTCTCCATCTCTCCCTCTCTCCCTCCCTCCCTCCCTCCCTCCCTCCCTCTCCCCCTCCCTCCCTCTCCCCCTCCCTCTCCCTCTCCCTCTCTCTCCCTCTCCCTCTCCTTCTCCTTCTCCCTCTCCCTCCAATGTTGCAGCAGCTGGGGAGGAGAGAGATGACAGCCCTCTTGGAGTGGCCTGGGACTTCGGCCCCCATCCCAGTGATGCTGGAAAAGTGTACAGACGAGAGATGGAGGGAGGGGGAGGGGGGGATCTGGTGAACACCAGCCACTCCTGGCACCCGGGGAGACTCCTCTATTACGGCAGAGCTGAGCTGAAACAGTCTGACCATCGTCCTGTAGTGGCTGTATTGGAGGTGTGTGTGTGTGTGTGTGGTGTGTGTGTGTGTGTGTGTGTGTGTGTGTGTGTGTGTGTGTGTGTGTGTGTGTGTGTGTGTGTGTGTGTGTGATAGTGTGTGATGCCATACTATAGGTTGATATGTATCGTGTTGACAAGACAAAACGTGGTGTCGTTAGGGAGGAGGTGGGCTTGTTGCTAGGGCCTTCAGATCCAACAGTGGTGATCAGCGAACCAGAAGGGGACAATGTCGATATGACAGCTCTCATTGACTCTGTCAAGAAGTATGGACAGGTGGTACTAGTCAGGTGAGACACACACACACACACACACACACACACACACACACACACACACACACACACACACACACACACACACACACACACACACACACACACACACACACACACACACACACAGTGATGTAGTGTACATAGCAGTACTATAGTAGGCTATTCATAGGAGGGGGCAGTTGACCTGAACTACTGGAGTGGGCTGTGTACAAACTATATCCAGTGTAGTGTGTCTTGGTGTGTGTCTGGGGAGCCATCCCCCAACAGGATGTGGGCTCATGTCCAACTGTCCTTCCTCTCCCCCCAGAGCCACAGAGGAGAGTATCCTGGTCACTTTCAAGGACTCACAGTCAGCCATGGCTGCAACAGCTCTCAATGGAGAGAGGGTCAGTTCTGATGTCCTGTTAATGGAGGTGTCCTGATGAGTGTCCTGTTAATGGAGGTGTCCTGATGAGTGTCCTGTTAATTGATGTGTCCTGATGAGTGTCCTGTTAATGGAGGTGTCCTGATGAGTACCCTGTTAATGGAGGTGTCCTGATGAGTGTACTGTTAATTGAGGTGTCCTGATAAGTGTCCTGTGCCCTGTTAATGAGGTGTCCTGATGGGTGTCCTGATGAAAGTACTGTGGTCACCTTACACAGGTGGAGGGAGTGAAGGTTGAAGTAAGTTTACGTACCCCCTGGCCAGAAGGAGAGAGGGAGGAGGAGGGAGAGGTGGAGGGGTCGGTAAAGGGAGGGGGTGGAGATAGTGAATATCCCCCCGGGGAAGGTGATGTGGCAATGAGAGAGAGACCACCAGAAGGCAGTCTGAAGCTCCTCGCTGGGAAACGGCTGTCCCTGCTGGCAATGGCACCAGATGATGGAGCTGACCAGGACGTAGAGGAGTCGGGGGGCAACGATGAACTGCTGGAATGTAGCTACACAGGGGAACCCCCACCCATGTAAGGCCCAACTGCATGTCCCCCTGGTAGGGCCTCTAATATGGGGGGTGTGTCCTCACTACAGGCAGTCTCCAGAGGCCATAGTAGAGGATGATAACCTGGTGCCAGAGCAGGAGATAGAACCAGAATACGAGGATGAAAGTCCTGGAATGAGACCTGAGGATATGGAACTGGAACCTGACCAAGAGGACCTAGTCTCTCTGTCCTCGTCTTCCTCAGAGGTGGAGGATGAGGACACACCCTCGCGTGGTGGACACCAAGAGGGGGACAAGGAGGAGGAGGGTCTAGTAGCTATTCAGATCTGTTCTGCCACACCGGAGCCATCAGATATAGTGGCAAAAGGGGAGGAGTTACAGAAGGTATAATGGATGATGTAATGCTGTGTCCTGTTCAGTAGAAATGGCTCTGCAGGTATCACCACCTGGAGGGTCCCCTGTGGGTCTCCCTCGCCCTATCCCCAAACCGCGCTCCTCTCCCCCCTCTTCATCACCATCACACTCTCCCTCTGAATCCCCCTCCACTAGCCCCGCCTCTCACAAACCACACCCCAGACCAAGATCAGCCACCACCCCATCAGACTCTCCTCAGGTACACCTTTTGCTGCTCCACCATACCCTGAAGTGAAGGCTACATTATTTTATGTAATGTCTCTCTTGTAGATGGTGAGGGATAAGCCTACTACCCCCGTGAGACCGTCTCGGCCCCCTGCCCCCCAGAGACCCCCACAGCCCCCTGCCAGACCTCTCCCCCCAAAGAGACCATCCAGCTCTAGTGTCTCAAAACCCGCTGGTAGTTCTAATCAGAGAGCACCTCCCATGCGGCCAGCTCGGCCCCCCAACAGACCTCCACCTCCATCACACCAATAGCTTTCACTTTCACAATAGTCTGTATTATTTTTGTTATGTGTAATGAATGATGAATGATAGTAACAGACAAAGTAGTACACATACAAGATGACTGACGAGTCCAGTCCCCATTCCATGCTGCTATGTTTTAGTTCTCCGATTCTGCCACATTTGGTACTTATCCAATGCTGTGCGTATACAGCTCTGCAGATGACCTATGACCTTCGAGTCTGGGAGGGAAGGATCGCTCACAGATGCAGTCAATTTATCGGAATACTCCTGAAGACAAGTGGACATTCTCTGGGCCTGGGGGAAGAATTAGTACGAAATCCTGTAATTATGGATCCCTGGAATGAGGACACCTAAATAGGCAGACACACATTTGCTGTTTCAAATGTGTGTCCTAATTAAAGGGTTCTACCCTCCAGTATACTGAGGTACCTTCTCCCCTAGCTGGGGAGTCAGGACTGGGAAGCAGGCCCAGAAGTGTCTGAGCAGCTCTGCAACAGCTGCCTGATGGTGGAACATTTGGTCTCTGGCAGTAGGAGAGAGATGTGAGGCTGCTGAGGGACCATCGCCCCACCCCTCCCCCTGCATCAGGGAACCCCCAGGGAGGAGGTGGTTGACTGCTGAGTACATTGCCACATGGTTGACACGCTGGAGGGGAAGAAAGAGTCAGAGTGTGTGTGTGTGTGTGTGTGTGTGTGTGTGTGTGTGTGTGTGTGTGTGTGTGTACCTGTTGAGGTGTCCACTGAGAAAGCTCTTGCACCACTCGACAGTCTGTCTCACCAAGAGAGACAGAAGTCTGGTTGGGTGGGGCTAATTTCAGTTGCATCTCTTGACACTCACTCGACACAGCTTCTGAAGACTGATACGTGAGTCACATGACCATCACATGACTACACTCAAAACAGAACCCTAACCTGTGGGAGTGACTGTGCTGAGGAGTCCCTGTACGAAGTTGGATTTCATTAACTAACAGCTGCTATGGATTGTACTCTCCCTCCCTCTCCCCCCTCCCAGCCCCCTCCCTCTCTCTCTCTCTCTCTCACCCACTCTTTCCAATGGCTTGTAGAACCATGGAACTGTGCAGGTTACATCTCTGTACTAGTGAGTGAGGAGTGGAAATGGAAGAGGAAGGGGGTGGAGCATATACACTGTAGCCCTGTGGAAGAGATGTCAACAGTCTTCTTAAACCTACCTCCTTGTAGCTCCCTCTTACCTCCTCTGGAGTGTCAGCATCGTTGAGAACACCCTCAGTGTCTGTGGCTTGCTTCACTTTCTGACCTGCACCACACACGCACACACACACACACACACACACACACACACACACACACACACACACACACACACACACACACACACACACACATCAAGACCGGCTGAAGAGTACAATCACAGTAATACATACTTGTCTCTTCCTCAGCTAGGCAGCTGCTCAGAAGGTTCTTTGATTTTGTTTCAATATTTCGATGAAATCGTTGAGACTGAAAGAACTGTACCCAAAACTCCTCCTCCTTCATCTTGTCCGGTACCAACTCTGCATGCTTGGCCTTCACTGAGGGATAAGTGCGAAATATTGCTTCGATAACTTCGAGAGTAACACTGAGCTTCATTGTGTTACAGCCTTCTGAGGCATCTGATACGGCCTCTAGCTCTGCCAGGAAGGCAGACGGTAGACCTGACTCCTGAGTGGAGCTCTTCTTTGATGAGTTCAGAGATGACTGGGGAGGGGGAGAGAAAGGGGAGGTAGCTGTGCAAATGGGAACACACGTCATGCTGTACCAGCCTGTTATCCCAGAACTCCTCGGAAGTTATCATCCCTCCAATGACTAGCTCCCTGTACAGCTGATGGAGACCTGGAGTACTGTTCAACAGAGATGATTTGGCCTGGAGGTCAGGGTCTGGGGGGGCCTGGGGGCCCACAGGGGAACTAATATTAAACACACAACACAAATCTGGTTCATTACTTGTTGTAGCATCCTCTGTAATATGTTTTTGCACTTGTTGCGCTGAGTGAGCGCATTTTCTCTGTCTCCAGTGAAGTGAAAATTAAGCTGTGTGTCTGATACGAGAATGAGTTGCAGCTGGACTTTAGAACTCGTCTCTGCACTCACACGCTGGACTGAGGAAGAAATGGTTTAATAGTCACTAGCTCGCGAATTGGTGCACACATCTACGAGTCACCTTTGACCTGATTATAAGGATGGTTGACCTGCATGCCATTGCCGGAGTCCCAGGCAAACCGTACTGACGTCAGGAATAGGACTCCATCTTGTTTCTTGTGCCGTACACCGTGAAACTCGGCTACGAACTTTTCTTCAGCCATTTCTTCGTGTCTCGGTCCCATGCAAATGTGTACGGAATGGAACCTGAAATATCTCGCGCATGCTCAATTCGTTTTTTTCTCGACCAAGTCTCGTGTAGTAACTCAGCAAGTGTTGAAGGCATCCGGTAGGATCCCAACATACGAGACGGGTGTGTGGCCTATAACGTCTTCAAGTGAGGTAGCCTGGGTATATAATCATCCATCATGGGCAGAAGACCGGCGCGATGGTGAGTGGAGGTAGATTTAGCATGTAAAACCAGAGGGCTATCCTCCTTTCGTTTTTATAGTTACAGATACTGTAAAAATAAGCCGTACCCCAAGTCGAGGTTCTGTAGAGGAGTGCCAGGTAAGAGGTGCCCTGTGGGGGGTGTTTAGTGCTTTGCCCCACCCACTAATGTATGGCCCCTCAGATCCCAAAATTAGGATCTTTGATTTGGGTTCGAAGAAGATGCCTGTAGAGATCTTCCCTCTCTGTGTCCATCTGGTGTCAAATGAGTACGAGCAGCTGTCCAGTGAAGCACTGGAGGCCGGCCGAATCTGCTGCAATAAGTACATGGTGAAGTTTGCTGGGAAGGATCAGTTCCATATTAGGATGAGGCTCCACCCATTTCACGTGCTCAGAATCAATAAAATGTTGTCGTGTGCTGGAGCCGATAGGTATGCAGACATCTTGTGGTGGTCACTGTGTCCTACACTGCTCCTCTGTCCAGGCTCCAGACTGGGATGCGTGGCGCATTCGGCAAGCCTCAGGGGACAGTGGCCCGGGTGCACATCGGACAAGTCATCATGTCCATTCGCTCCAAAGAAAACCATCTAGCCACCTGCCTGGAGGCATTGCGGAGGGCAAAGTTCAAGTATCCCGGCCGTCAGAAGGTAGAGGCAAAACTCCAACTGTAGACACTCATCCTCCCAACACAATAGTGGACTACTCATGCATAGGCACACTATTATGCTACAATCCTACTACTACCTCCCTCCTTCCTCCCTCCCCCCATATTCCCCTCAGATCTACATCTCTAACAAGTGGGGTTTCACCAAGTGGACCAAGGAACAGTACAAGGAGATGATGGAGGATGGCCGGCTGGTGCCTGATGGGGTGAGCGTCCAGTACAAACCTCCCAAAGGCCCTCTCAGCGAATGGAAGAAGAGACAGACTGCCTGAACTGTATAGATTGTCAATTTTATTACTAATCTGAGTTGTGTACAGTTAGTTCCACACGTACTAAAGGACAACGGAACAATTTACACAGAGCACGAACAATAACGGTCTGTTGTGTGTCAGGAACATCGTATCCCACTGCCTATTGCCATGAACACACCAAAAGTGCCTCCAGTTTGAACCATAGTCTTTCCTAATAGTGTCAGTAACTCGCGCCCTCGGAGGCCGTACCGAATCCCCCCGACAGTTCCAAATATTGCCCCCGTGCTGACCCCGACTGCAAATCCGATCATTGCTCCAAATTTTATTCTTTCGAAGCAGCTGGATCCTCGCGAGTGTCCTTGTCTCACTGGCGGCATCGTTCCTTTCTTGCTACACCCTCTGCACGCACCTCTGTATGACCTCGAGATGTGCTTCAATTAGAAACCGTCACCCACGTGTCATCACTACACGTGTTGATGTACTCTAATTGAGGAACACCTTTGAAAAAGCCAAGATGCAGGTCTGTTCAGCCAATGACGTGAAAGTGTACAATCTCAGTGCAGGGAAGAGTCTCCCTGAGTGGATCTCCGAGAGGAGGAGAAGAACACTGCTCAAGAACGACATTGGTAGGGAAAATAGAGGGAGAAATGGAAGTACAATGGTCTTAACCACGAACCTCTGTGTGTTCCTCAGACCTGCGGCGTCGAATAGAGCTAATTCAAGACTTCTCTATGCCCGTTGCATCCACTGGGATACAAGTCACTCCAGACAGTCAGTACATACTAGCCTCTGGTCAGTGGCACCCCCAGCCCATCCCATGTCTCTAGCTATTAGTGGTGATGTCATCTACAGGTGTGTACAAGCCTCGCGTCAGGTGCTACGATGTCAACGAACTTTCTATGAAATTTGAGAGGTGTCTTGATGCCGAGAGTGAGTTCCCACTCATAGTCACTGATGTGGTGTGTGTGTGTGTGTGTGTGTGTGTGTGTGTGTGTGTGTGTGTGTGTGTGTGTGTGTGTGTCACCTTCATCCCCTCCTCCTTCAGTTGTGAAATTCAACATTCTTTCTGACGACTATTCCAAAGTGAGTTAACAATTTACATCCTATTACTACCAGAGGATATTCATGAGTTCCTTCTATGTGCCTATGGTAGTTCGTCTGTCTTCTCTCTGATCGGCATCTTGAGGTACATGCTCAGGTAAGTCCCTCCCTCCGTCCCTCATGGCATGGTGGAATGTACAGTCTCTGTCACTATATGTACAGTATGGCTTCTACTACCGTACGAGGGTACCAAAGTTTGGACGGGATCTGGCATACCATTCTCCATCCTGTGACCTGTATGTGGTGGGAGCAAGGTGAGTTATCTACTGGTAGTGGTGAGGAGGGTGGAGGGTGAGGAGGTGATATATCCTCAGTCCAGAGGTGTATCGACTAAACCTTGAACAAGGTCGCTACATGACTCCCCTTCAGACTGGTAGCAGGTATGAGTTGAGTACATCTTCGTGGTGCTACGAGTGGCCATCATTTCCTCTCTCACCTCTCAGTTCTTGTGGAGTATGTGAGATCAATCCAGACCACCAGTTACTTACTATTGGAACAGATGAGGTTAGCTCACCTCTCGGTATATGTCTGGGATTGCTCCCCTCCCCCCTCCCCCCTCCCTCCCTCCCTCCCTCCCTCCCTCTCTCTTCACCCATTAGGGCTGTGTAGAGTGCTGGGATCCTCGGTCCAATACCAAATGTGGAGTCATGACATTGAGTGGACTTCCACTCAGCCCTGGGTATAGTTTGGTATTACTTACTGTCCTAGGTATGGTAATGAGGCCACCCCTCTCTCTGCAGAGGTGGCAGTGGTCCACCTGTAACTGGCCTCAAGTACAAGAATGCTCTTACTCTGGCTGTTGGTACAGCAGTGGGACAGGTCAGCTGAGTATCACGTGATGTGCATCTGACTCACTACCCGTCTCCCTCCCTCTCTAGGTACTGTTGTATGATCTACGGAGTTCCCGCCCCTTCCTGACCAAGGACCACCATTATTCTCTGCCCGTCCATTCCATCTGGTTCCAGCGTGACCAGGATTTGGTTCTGTCTGCAGACACAAAGGCTCTCAGAATATGGCACTGCAGCAATGTGAGGAGGGGGTGGGGGTGGGGGTGGGGGTGGGGGTGGGGAGGGGGGGGGGAGGGAGGTCATCATCAGTGAAGCAATGAGTGTTTTTCCCCTCCCCCTCTCCCCCTCTCCCTCTCTCCCTCTCTCCCCTCCCCCTCCCCTTCTCCCTCTCTCCCCTCCTAAAGGGCTCTCCATTCACTACCATAGAACCAGACCATTCCATCAATGATGTCTGCTACCTACGGGGAACTGGAATGGTCTTCTTGGCCTGTGAGGACACCAAGATGCTTTCTTATTACATTCCAGTGAGCAATCATGAATATTCATTAGAACAGTTGCAGACATGTGCTTGATGGAGTAGGGGAATTTGTACTAACAAAGACTGTCCATCACTAGTCAATATGTTGTGGGAGAGAGAAGACCAATAGCAAGTGCTAGTCTGAAGTGACATACATGCCAACACTTTAGAAATAGTGCGGGAAGATTTTGTAGTATGTGAAGTAAATCTTGAAATACACCAAACCTGTAGGAAGATTTCCTACATGTGGCTGTGACAGTGTATGTTCAGGTAGGCATAGTGCAGGAATGATCCAGATTTCCGGCATTAATGGAGGAAGAAATAATCTCATTTTCTCACTTGTCCTGCAAAAACTTCAAAAAGGGGTCTTATCTCTCCAGTAGCATGTTAGTCGTTGACATTTTATAATCTTTCGGTGATTACAAACAAACGGTAGCCCCAATGCTTGGTAAATTGATCTGTTTTTAAAAATAGAACAACAACTGTACACAGCTCGTGTGCATGCATGTATTACGTCTATACCTGATGTTAGATATGTAGATATTATCACTGTGGAATGTCGAATGTTTACAGCCACTGTTTGTCAACATTGTTAGGCACTAGGACATGCCCCTCGTTGGTGCTCATTTCTGGATTCGTTAACAGAGGAACTGGAGGAGGACCCTGAGCCAACTGTCTATGACGACTACAAGTTTGTGACGTCATCAGACCTGGAGGCTCTAGGTGAGGTATTGTCACATACTACCGCCATTACTGCCCCCTCCCCCTCCCCCCTCAGGTCTGTCACATCTAGTTGGTACGAATCTTTTGCGAGCTTACATGCATGGATACTTCATGGATATACAGCTTTATCACAAGGTGTGTGTGTGTGTGTGTGTGTGTGTGTGTGTGTGTGTGTGTGTGTGTGTGTGTGTGTGTGTGTGTGTGTGTGTGTGTGTGTGTGTGTGTGTGTGTGTGTGTGTGTGTGTGTGTGTGTGTGTGTGTGTGTGTGTGTGTGTGAGCAAAAAGAGGAAATAGTTCCTCCTCATTGTTTAAGGGTGCTGTGTAGGGCACATCCTCTGTGAAAGAATCTATTTCCTGTACTCTTCTTAATTTTCACCTTTCACTGTCTACCTCACTTCACATCACTCTTCCTCTCCTCCTCTCTCCCTTTCTTTCTCTGTTCCCAGGCAAAGGCAGTAGCTGAGCCGTTTGCCTACAATGAATACCGTAAGCAAAAGATCAAGCAGAAAGTTGAGGAGCAGAGAGCTAACAGGGTTAAAGAGAAGGTGATGGGTTGATAAACCAGCAGAGGTTGTCAGTCACTTGACCCCCCACACCCCTCCCCTCCCCTCCCCTACACACACAGAAGCTCCCTACAGTCAATTCAGAGCTGGCAAAGAGACTGTTAGAGAACCCAAAGAACCAGGTACCACAGGGACACTGTAAACTACAAGCTACCCCAAGTGGTATGGAGAGGTAGTCATTGAGTGATTCATTTTTCGTTGAAGGTTCGAGATAGTTCTAATCCATTGGGAGATGACAGATTTGCTGTTATGTTTACTGATCCTAACTTTCAAGTGGATGAAGAGAGTGAGGTATGTTGACTGAATTACATCATCGCTTCCCATTGCAATACATGGGCAGTTGAGGCTATGATGTCATTGTGAATATTCAACAGGAGTTTCTGGCAGTGCATCCAGTACTCGCCAAAGCTAAGATGAAGAAGAAGGAACAGCTGCAAACAGACAAGAGAGATAAGGAAATGGAAGTAGGTAATGTATTGTGTAACCAGTCATGTGATGTCATGTGGTTGTTGTGTGACTAGGAACACGAAGGTCATCCTAGTGATGAGAGCAGTTCATCATCGGATGAGGAGAGGGAGAGGGAGATGTGGAGGGAGGCTGCTAGGATGAGACGCAGCAGGAAGGCTGCTGCCAGAGGGAGGGATGAGGGGGCGGAGTTACCAAGGACAGAGGTCATGCCACGGGTGGAGATGGTAGCAGTGACTGCAGAAGACAGGGTCAGAGGTCAGAAAAGAGGCAGCATCTCAAGGTAAGCCCATCTCATCTCTGTTGAGGAGACACTTGCTCTCCTCTTCAGGGCCTCATTGGGAACACGACTGAAGACTGAGGGGGTGGAGCCTCTGACTGCACTCCATTCCTCATCACTCGGCAACAAAGAAATGAAAGTCTCTCTTCCAAAGGTTAATGACCCAGTACAGTGCCTTTGGCAATCCCACCAGCCTGCCTCCACAGTCATGTCTACAGCAGTAGTAGTGTGGGGGCTGTGGGTTTGAGCACTTTCAGTTAGTTTAATGCACACAAGAGTAGTGTAGTAGCAGTCTGGATGCAACTGTTCACACCTGTTGCACAGAGGGCGGTGTATAGGTAAAAGAACGTCTGTTTATGTCCGAACAGCTCACAATTTACCTAACTAGCCACTCCAGTTTCAGGACTGGAGATTCCTCGACAGATGTGAAGCTGGAGTGACTAGTAAGGAATTCTGAGCTGTTAGACATGGGCCCTGGTCTGGAATGAGGCTAGGTCATAGCAGTAATCACATACACCATCCAGTGTTTGATACTGTTACTGTCCATGCCATACAGAGTGAGGTGGCAGAGTCTCGTAGGAAGCAGCTACGTGAACATTGTGCAGAGCGCCGGAAGCTCAGACGTTCAGCAAAATCCATTCTACCAAAAACTAGAAAACTGCCCGTATTTTGGAAAGGCCGTAGGATCAAATAATTGTGTTTTCTGTCACATGACATATCACATGACCAGTATCACATGTAATGACATCACACTACATCCCAATATGAAATGCATACTACAAAAATCAAAACACTCCAACAGTTTACAGTTTACATACTAGTGTGGTTCAGAGATCTTATCCTTGCTTGTCAGTCAAGGGTTGTGGATGTGTAAAATGAAGAAATACAGAAAGAAAAGTTACAGACTTATACTCCTGATCACATGTACAAGTCCTCTGCAAGTGCGACCTTTGAGGCAGGGAATTTCCCAATTTTCCCCGTGAAAATTTGGGAACTATTTCCGAGTTGTCCGATCCAGCAATCGGAGGTATCCTGGCTTATGAACCGGATGTAGGTTCCTGCCTTGAACGATATCTGCTCGTCTGACTCTGCGGTGTGGTCGTGGGTGGCCTCGAAGATCTGCTGTTCTCCAGGAGGTAGCTCTAACTTGGCACTCTTGGCCAGTCCTCGCAGTACACCAATCCAACCATTTAATTCATCTTTATTGCTCGAGTTAAATTGGTGGACTTGGCTTCCCTTGGACAGTCGGAAAGAAAACTGTCCGTCTTTCTCGGGGCTAAAGGTCATGTCACACTCACTCAACGAGAGTTTTTCCACTGTACGCTTGTCTTTTGGGTTTTTGTAAGTACAGAGGTTAGTTCCCTCGACTGCACACCACTCCTCGTAAAATCGTGCCTTGTTGGGCCCCTTGCGGCTGAGGTTACCGGTGTGTTTTGGCACATAGCTTGCTGGTGGAGGCGGCTTCACGATTTTTCCAGCTCCCGCCGGCTTGGTCGTACCTTTTGGGGGAAGTGTGACGGAGTTGATGGGGGCCTGGGGTGGGGCATCTTGGTCCACCTCGCAGTACACCTCCAGGTCCTCACCAGGTACCCTCTCCATTGTAACGTACTCCTCAGCAGGGACATCCTGTTGACCCATGTCCATCTCTGTGTAGTCCTCAGTTGGAGAACCCGGGGCCCCTACCACATCGTCATAGAGTTCCTGGGTCTGATCGGGGGCCACCACATCTTCATAGAGTTCATCACCCCCTTGGCCGTCCCCTGTACCCTCGTGGTACCCGACGACATCCTCGTACAAGTCCTCTCCCCCAGCATCCTCAGGAGGAGGCTGAGCAGCCTTCTTGGGACCTGGGGGAGCTCCTTTTTGGACTGGGGGAACTCCTTTCTGGACTGGGGGAACTCCTTTCTGGACAGGGGGAACTCCTTTCTGGACAGGGGGAACTCCTTTCTTGGCAGGGGCCGGTGAGGATCGAGGTGGGAGGCTAGGGACAGGCTCAGAGGAACGAGGTATTTCATTTCGCGGGGGCAATGCAGGGCTGGGGGGCGACCTCTGTTCTTGCCGAGGGGGAGGAAGTGAGGGGGCCACGTCGGGTTCTGGTTCAACTCGGGGAACATCATCAAATTCCTCATAAATGTCCTCCTCTATCTCCTCCCCACCAGGCAGCTCCTCGTACAGGCCCTGGTCTGTAAGGTTTGTGTGTGTGGTAGAGAGAGAGAGAGAGATAGCATTCATAGCTGATCATCTGATATAGGATCCTAAATCACACTACTCCTTACTGAGGCAATAGTATGCATGAGGAATGGCTGACCAAGGTGCTAAATGAAGGCTCTCATCTTGTAAACCAACACACTATCAACACACAAGCAGGTGTTTCTTCCTACATGTACATGCTAAAATACCAGTACATTACATGGCCCTGAACAATGGGACTTACCTATACACATGCTACTGTTGTTAAACACATGCTACTGTTATTACACACCCCTGAAGTCACTAGTTGCTTGCACACAATAGCCTATGTATACACTAGATGCTGTGTATTGACCAGGGACTCCTACTTATCTCAGGCCAAACATTCCCATCGCTACATTCATGTACACAGAGTTTTCTTTGCCAGCAAGTAGTAATGGACTGTTATTTCAGTCCAATTGACTGTGAAATGAGTCTCACCGTCTTCAATGGGAGGTGGAGCTTTAGTGGTTGTCGTGGGGACAGCAGCAGTTGTCGTGGTGTCAACGGCCTCGTCTTCATCCCCTGAATCAAACTCCAGACTCCCTGACACTCCCAACACATCCTCGAGAACTGTCTTCCATGATTGTACATCGGCTGCACTCAGAGAGAGAGTCTCTTTGTTCTTGCCACTCCTGATCACTAGGCCCTCTGACTGCCTATCGTGGCCCTTCTTCTCATGTTTGACGGTACCGGTACCACTGAGCATGCACACGTGATGGAATTCACGAACATCTTCCCCAGTTGTGAAGTATATAGCAGCAAAAGTAACCACTCCGTAAGTTCGCTCCCAGCCACCAAACGGGGTCTTCTTACGATGGACATATCCTTTAATCTGGATCCCCTTCTCCGGGATCTCGCTGACAGGCTTGGACTTGCGGTTTCGACTTGGGGAGGGTACAATACTTGCCCGTTTCTTCACTGGACTTTCTTCCTCCCCTCCTGCTGGCTCTACCTTAATTGAAGGGACTTCCTCGTCTGGCTTTTCCTGCTGCTCTTCCGTTGCTGCATTAACTTCTGTAGACTCTGAGGAACAATGACCAGAGAGGGAGGAGGGTGAGGGAGGGTGAATGAGAGAGGGAGAGGGAGGGGAGTGAGAGAGGGAGAGGAAGAGGGAGATTAGAGAGATGGGAGAACACCTTTCTACCATACAAAGCTGATTTCCTTCAACTTTCCTGGAATACCATATTCTGGACATTGTTTATCGTGATAGGTATTTGTTTACAGATGTAGGGATGCCCTCATAGACATAGCTGGAACCCCTCCTGAGGCCCCATCACGTCAAGTAAGTCAACTTGCCTTTGGTAGGAGCAGTATATTGTAACACGTGCCCCTAGTTTATCAGGTAATCTACAAGCCTTCTATATATGGTCATAGTAATGCTCACTAATGAGGTAGTAATAACAGCAGGCACATATCCACACCACTACATATGCAGCCTTCATTTGACAATGCATGCAGCAGTAATTGGACATAACCATTTGAAACAAACCAACACAAGAAGTGTCTGGAAACTACATATTAGGTATGTACAACTGCTCCATGTTCTTACCATCCAGAGATGGGCGGCGTTCTACTGGACATTCGTCGATAGCCTTCTGCAGTTCCTCCACCCACTTCTCCCTCAGTGCCTCGCTCTCTACACGGAACACCCACTGCTTCTGTTCCTTGTGACTAAACAGTTCAATTGCATTAGGCGCTGCATCGCTTGGAGTTACCATACAGCCGATCAGCTCCAGCTGCTTCTCCTTTGAGCCAGTAGTCAGTGTCAGAGTGACACCCTTCAGTTTCCCTGAGATCTTGACCCAGCTGGCCCCAAATCGTTTCTGGACCCTTTTCTCCAGCTCTGATTGGACCCTCACTCCCTCCTCGACCTCCTCTCCCTCCCCCTCCCCTCCCCCCTCTTCCACTTCACCCTCTTTCTCCTTGTCCTGCCCTTCGACTTCCTCTTGCACCTCAGCAGTGGCTGCCGTAGCTGCACCAGTGCTGTCCTCTGTCGCTACAGCTGCCTGTTGCTCAACACTCACATTGTGCTCGGGTGACTGATCAGCGGTTCCGCTCTTCTTCGAGAACTTTCCAAACTTTTTAAATGCCTTGAGCCCAAACCTCTTCTTTTTTCCGCTGTCCTTCACAGTACCCTCGTCCGCCTGTTCAGTGTCTCCTTTTTTGCTATCCGTGTCTTCCTCGCCTGCTTTCTTGCTCTCCGCGTCTTCGCCGCTCACTGCACTCAAGGAGCTGGAAGGTCGCTCAGGACTGGCGCTCTTCAAGCGGCGTTGCACGACGGCGGAAGGCTCGAGGTAGTCCGTCGCTTCGTTTTCGGGTTTTGTGTCTTTAACAGTTGCAGGTGCTGGAGACGCAGCAGCTGTTTTGTCTTCAGCAGCTGTGGTTCTCTTTGGGGATAACACGACCATCTCCTCCTTTGCTTTCGTCTGAATGCGCGAATAGGCGCTCACTTTGTCGTCAACGAAACTAGTCTTTCGTGAGAGCTCCTTCTCGTCATGGGTTGGGCTGGCTGGCCCCTCTCCATTCTCGTACGACGGCGGAGCCTCACGAATCGTGTCGCCTTGCAAGTGCAGCAATTTCTCCAGTAGCTTTTTTCTTCTTGTCTCCATGACGGCTGGAATCTTGAACTGCTCCAGCATGCGCAGGAACACGACAGTGTCTACACAACAGACACAGACATTGTTAGCTCTAGACAAACACCACGCTAGCTGTACAGGATCATGTGCTCTAGCGCTACAGAGCTACGTCTACAGCTGCTTACCCTGAACGCCATCCTTGAGCTTGATCAACATGGCGCCGTCCTTAACAGACATTTTCAACTCCTTTGCATAAACCTAGTATCTGTGTACAGTCCAAAACGAACCCACTATATAACTGCCCACATGCACGCACAGTGCTTCAACAGCACCTCGCCAAAAATTCCCCGTGCTAACTCCTGTTTCCGTAAAGAATGGACCGGAAATGGTAATTGCTTCCGGTACAAATTGTGTATGTACACATCCACACCCTGTTACTGGCAGCTAGACTGTCCGCTACACTTCACTTCAGTATGAATGTACTGGTGCAGCTCAGCCACCAGCTGCTTGTCTTCGTCAGGGCTTCCATATAGATTTGTCATCTGATATGGATCATTTTCGACATTGAAAAGCTCATATTCCAGTGGTGTGTCAAATTCACCCACATTTCCCTCATAGAACTCAGCATAGAGATAATTATGGGTGGAATTAAGGAGCCTCACTGCTATGTAAGTGTTGTTGGGCAGGTCAATGTAGTGACCGTAACGAATGACCTCTCCTAGAGTCCAATACTCGATCATGTGCTTCTGACGCAGTCCACCTTTGCTCTTTTGCAGAAGGAGATCTGCAAAACTCTTGCCATCCATGGTTGACAGCGGCGAGCCTCCACCGAGGCTGAGCAAGGTTGGAGCAAGATCCACCATGCCTGCAACAAAAGCAAAATTATACCCAGCAGGAATCCCAGGGCCGTAGATGGAGAAGGGTACTCGAATGTCATGTTCATATGGCTGCAGTTTGCAGCTTGGTAATCGAAATTGTCCCAGCTGGAATCCATGGTCACTGGTATGAATGAAGTAAGTGTTATTAAGCTCTCCGTGTTGTTTTAACAGGGGCACTATGGCTCGTGTGATGTCGTCAACAGATAAGAGAGTCCGCCAACGATTTTCAAACAGCTCATCCACTTCCTCTTCAACTGTTGAATTCAATGGGTCTTGGGAGCGGACGACATAGTGGTGGTCTAAGGCGGAAAAATTGTAGTTTGGGGTCCTCGGGGCTTTGAGCCCTGAAAACTCGTTAGCATACCATGGAGCAGGGGTTGCTGGGACGTGAGGTGCATGAGGTGCAACATAGGCAAAAAATGGAGTGCCATTAGTCAGTGCGCCTTCAATAAACTTGACTGTACGATTCCCTATGAGAGAGGTGAGGTAGTCTTCAGGGGCTGTGCCTGTGGTATAGATATGGCCATTGTCAGTAAACCTATTCTCAAAGTATCTGTTGTCGTTACACATAGCAAGGAAGTCGTCAAACCCTGGGAGTGGCTGGGGGTTGGACTTATCGCAATATGGCTCCATCCCGCTGGGGTTGAGCAGCTTTCCAAACATTCCTGTCTTGTAGCCTAACTGCTTCACGTGCACGCCTATCGTGCTCTGCTCGAATAATGGATTAGTGACATTCATATGCATGCAGCCTCCTTTGTCTGCATGCCAGTTGTGAGGATATTTGCCGCTCAGGAGAGTGGTTCTGGAGGGACAGCAGACTGGAGTGTTAACGAAGAAGTTATTTAGCTGCGCACCGCCTTCCGACAGGAGTTCTCGAGTGAATGGCATCGGGGTGTTGCCACCGAGCATCAGGTCCTGGTCGTCTGTCAGCAGGAGAACTATATTGGGTGGCTTGCAGCTGCACGAGACCAGCAGAGCCGAGAGCAGAGCTGCGGCAATCAAGGCCATGTTGAGCCCAACCCCTATCATAGAGGAACGTAACATTACGTCATAACATGACACTGCAAATGTCACAGGAAAATCACATGTTCAAGTCCGCGAACTCTAGACGAGAACTAAGAAGGCTTGTGACACAGAGACCCGATCATGGTGAATATCAAGACGCTGTTAGGTGAGTTAAGAGCGTTCGTTTATATTGACAACCCTCAGTTAGTGGCGCCGTGAGAACCCTGACTGCCCCCAGGGACAGTGTAGTTTGAGCCCCTACACCCAGCTGTGTGTTGTGTCCCATTAGATAAGGCCACTAACTCGGACCTGAGCGAGCCAGACTGGGAGACCATTTTGGACATTGTGGAGGAGATCAAACAAAAGAATGTATCGTGAGTACCCACCGACCATTTATAGCAGTCCTCTACATACACTTGTACCATTACAAGCCATTATCCCTTCTGTGTCCCTTGTCCTACTGTGTGTGTTCTGTGTCCTGTAGAGTAAAGAATGTCATGAAAGAAATCCGTAAGAAGCTGTTAGATCGGAACAGCACCATTGTCTACTACACTCTCCAGGTATGACCTTCCACTAGATGACTGGAAGGTCCTGATTCCTCTGTGTTCTGATCCTGTTTTCAGGTTCTGGACTCTGTCATGAAGAACTGTACGTCAGAGGTCCATAAGGAGATACTGTCGCAGGAGTTTATGGGAGTCATGAAGAGCCTTGTGACCTCCTCCAGGGTGAGATACATGTACTAAGTACACACATGGGGAGAGACACAGCATGCAATGGACTAACTGTGACCACTGACATTGAGTGAGTGTTCACAACAGAATGGCGTATGTGAGGGTATCAGTAGGCTCCGAGGTGAGGTGCCATGTGTTGTGCTTGCTGTAGGATGGACAGAGTGATAGAGCCATTGACAAGGCTCTGGAGCTGATTGGAGAATGGAAAGCTGCGTTTGGGAATCGGACTGGCTACAAAGCAGTTAACGAAGTATTTGGAGAGTTGGAGAGAGAAGGGCTCTTCATCCCTGAGCCTCAGGTGGCCTCTGCTGCGTTCATCAAGCCTCCGCCGGAGTGGGTGATGGGAGATCGCTGCCACATGTGCCGACAGGAGTTCAATCGTCTCAAAGGATGGTTCCCAGTAAGCCCCTCCCACTTTCTCTCATTGTCTCCTCTCCTCATGAGTGTCTCTCCATTGCCTCCCCTCCCAGCATCACTGTCGGAACTGTGGCAAGAGTGTCTGTACCCAGTGTTCCACAAAGAGAGCCCCTCTCCCTGAGTTTGGGATCAAGCAGCCAACTCGGGTGTGTGACATCTGCTACAAGAGTGTGGGTCCGACTGCCTCGTCCGAGAACAACACCAGCACCAGCTCCAAGGGAGGTGGAGATGCATCGGGGGGCAGGAGTGACCTCCCTGAGGAATATTTGCGCAGTTCCCTAGCCAAGGAACCCCAGGTTCCAGCCACAGGACGTACTGATGAGATGAAGATGCAGGAGGAAGATGACCTGCAGCTGGCCATTGCCATGTCATTGAATGAACAAGACAACAAGGTACATGTGTACAAGACAACAAGGTTACATATGTACAACTGTACATGTATGACTAGCAGACAAAGTACTTAGTACATGTGTATAACAAGACAACATGGTGTGTGTGTGTGTGTGTGTGTGTGTGTGTGTGTGTGTGTGTGTGTGTGTGTGTGTGTGTGTGTGTGTGTGTGTGTGTTTGCAGAAGACCAGCTCGTCCTCTAAACATGAACCATCCCCTGCTCCTCCTCCCTCCTCCACCGTACCCTCCGCTCCCCCTCCCTCCACACCCTCCCTGTATTCCTCCATTGCACAGGAGGCTGCCAACACCGTGAGCCTCGATATCACTTCTTGTCTCTAACACGTGTTTTAATGTACATTCTGTTTACTATCCTGCAGGCTGTAGCCAGTGTGTCTGCATACACAGACCAACCTCAGCAGCCCTCTACCACATCCACAGACCCTAAGGTGAGTACTCACTATCCACCCTCCTCCCTTGTCTTTGTAGAGTACAAGAGTGTTATTATGTAACTTATAGCTGGCACATTACCTGGACCGTAGTTATTGGGAACAGCGTAGAGAGCAGCAGATGTCTGCAGGGGGTGGGGCTTCAGGGGGTGTGGCCCCAAGTGAGGTAAGAGGGGTAGCTACTACTGGAGTTCCTTCAATGGGTGTCGTCTCCGGTTTCTGTAGCCAGTGCCCACCACAGCCAGTGCTGCAGTTCCCAGTTCATTGGGGTCACCTCTAGCTGACACTGTTCGCTCCACTGTTGAGCAGTTTGTACGACAGCTCCAGCAGGTCAGCGCAGCTGGAGGGAGCGTGGCCGCCGATCCCATCATCCTCTCCCTCTACCAAACGCTCAACGCATTACACCCACAACTACTGAAGCAAATTGATGACGTCCAACAACAGAAAGGTGAGGCCAGACAATGTAATCACATAGCCCACTGTTTGTAATGGACATTACATTTTCCATACATCATTGCATCATCACATTACATCATCACATTACATCATACGTTATCTGTTACCATACATTATCATAAAGAATTACACACCCATCACTAATATGTTTTGGCTCCCACAACAAGGAAAGATAACCTGCAGTACAAACAGGATGCACACCCATGACAAGGCAGGAAATGTTGGCCTCAAGTAGTCCCCACCCCCACAGTCCTTTGTGTGTGTTAGGGCATGAGGTGTAGCACTATTATCATATATGTAGTGTGTGTACCATGTAAGGCATCGCCAGCTAGTTCTTACTCTTAAGGTAGTGGGTTGTTCTCTTGGTTCCCACACAGTACGTCAAGAGCAGCTGCTACACAAGGTTAATGAGGCCAAGACAGCACGGGCAGCTCTCAATACCATGAGGAGGGAACACCAAGATAAGGTTAGCTGCTGAGGGGAAATGGTGGACCACCGTCACTGTGTGTGTGTGTGTGTGTGTGTGTGTGTGTGTGTGTGTGTGTGTGTGTGTGTGTGTGTGTGTGTGTGTGTGTGTGTGTGTGTGTGTGTGTGTGTGTGTGTGTGTGTGTGTGTGTGTGTGTGTGTGTGTGTGTGTGTGTGTGTGTGTGTGTGTGTGTGTGTGTGTGTAGATTCGACAGCAGGAAGAGGAACAAGCTCTGCTGGCACGAATGCAGATGGAACAGAAACTGGCATTGTTGCGACAACAGAAGCAGGAGCAGTTGACCTACCAGCAGTCCCTGCAGCAAAAGAGACTTGAGAACATGCATGTATGTACCATGATAATCACGTGATGCGTCATGTGACAATCATGTGACCTACCCCAGACTCAGAGGCAGGAGTATGAGCAGCAACTAGCCTCCCAGAGAGAACTGGAGAGACAGCAGTTGATAGTTCAGGAACAGCAAGTCCTTCAGAGGCAACTGAGGGACACCTCACCTGTATCTATGCAGGTTCGTGTTGTGATGATTTGGTGTGAGTGCTGATTGTGAGATGTGTTGTTCAGGTTCCAGCCCAGCCTGTCCAGGTTCAGTACCAGACTGGGGGGATGGCCCCGCCACCCAGTGTGGACCCCAGCACCCTCCCACTTCACACCCTCTCACTACATGACCCTACTGCTGTCCACCAAGCTCCACCCCTGCCAACAAAATTGGATCATAACATCTGTGCAGATCCAGGCCCAGCATCTCTTCCACCTCCTTACCAACCACCTTCCCTGCAAGCACCTGCTCCTGCATTCCATATGATGCCCACTCTCCAACAAACAACGGCATTCCCAGATTCAGCTCCCCCTGGTAGCCATGGTGACCCGGCCTCCCTGTGGGGGAACCAAAATCCTAGTCTCCCCCTGCCCACACACCTCCACCCTTCACCAACCTCCACCCCTCCACAACAGCCGTCTCCAATGGGTATTGTACAACCCCTTGGTGGCGATGGAGTTGTCCTGCCTATGGCTGGGGCAGCTGCTCCCTATGCCACCCAGTACCAGCCTCAGGCTCCTACTCTACCTCAGCAGCTGCCAATGCAGTCTCTACCACAACAGCAGGTCAGTCCACAGTGAGACCCACTCACACCTTGTGTATATGTCACTATAAATGTTGGTATTTCTCTGTAGGTGTACCAGCCACCTGCCAACTTTGCTGCCCCACCACCCACTGACCAGGTACCACAGCCGCAGGCCATGGGCCAGTTACCAGGACAGCAGCCACTGGGGATGCAGCCACTGACCATGCAGACAGGCCCTCCACCACCACCTCTAGGCACCCAGAGACAGGAGTCCGGCCCTCCTCTCATCACATTTGACTAGTGGTGATAAGAACTGCTACCAGACTCTAATGTGTTGTGTTTCAAATATGTAGCTGTTGTTCACTGAGTTGATATAGTGTAATATTATACTCAAAATGATGAGGTCATCACGTGGTCAGTGGCTATGGCATGGATGAATTTCATGTATGAAGAACTGCTACCAGACTCTAATGTGTTTTGTTTCAAATATGTAGCTGTTGTCCACTGAGTTGATATTATACTCAAAATGATGAGGTCATCATGTGGTCAGTGGCCTATGGCATGGATGAGTTTCATGTATGAAGAACTGCTACCAGACTCTAATGTGTTTTGTTTCAAATATGTAGCTGTTAATTGTTCACTGCATGATTGATATAATGTAATAATATACTAAAATGATGAGGTCATCATGTGGTCAATGACCTGTGGTATGATATGGATGAGTTTCATGTATGGACTAAGTGGCAATACCTAACCTAACCTGTCCTGAACCACTTGGGTGCCTTCTTTCCAGCTTGTTGTGAGGTAGAAGCAGCTGTTCTCTGGGTCTCCTTAGAGTGACTGGCAGTGGCCTCTTCTCCAGAGCTGGGCAGGGAGCCATGCCTTCCAGAGTGAGGCCTTACGACACGCGATGAGGGAACCATAGGATGAGTATGTTACAGCAAAGGATACCTGTGTCTAGTCTGAATGATGTCAGCCTGCAGAGCGGTCATGGCATGCTGCAGAGTGGACTCTGACAGTTGTGGGTGTGGCCTATCTTCCTCCACACCTACATACACCACTGCAGTTGGCAGAAACCCCGCCTACACACAGAATACGGCAAACCACAATCAGTGAACACTATTGACCTCTACAAAGGTCACCAACTGACCTCTGCAAAGGTCATCTTGGCACTCTTTAACACTCTCCTGGGAGGTGTCGTGTCTGTGGGGAGGAGGGGAGGTGGGGGAGACGTGGGGAGGGAGGGGAGGTGGGGAGACATGGGGAGAGAGGGGAGGTGGGGAGACATGGGGAGGAGGGGAGGTGGGGGAGACGTGGGGAGAGAGGGGAGGTGGGGAGACATGGGGAGAGAGGGGAGGTGGGGGAGACATGGGGGGGGAGGGGAGGTGGGGGAGACATGGGGAGAGAGGGGAGGTGGGGGAGACATGGGGAGAGAGGGTAGGTGGGGGAGACATGGGGAGGGAGGGGAGGTGGGGGAGACATGGGGAGAGAGGGGAGGTGGGGGAGACATGGGGAGGGAGGGGAGGTGGGGGAGACGTGGGGAGAGAGGGGAGGTGGGGAGACATGGGGAGAGAGGGGAGGTGGGGGAGACATGGGGAGAGAGGGGAGGTGGGGGAGACGTGGGGAGAGAGGGGAGGTGGGGGAGACATGGGGAGAGAGGGGAGGTGGGGAGACATGGGGAGGAGGGGAGGTGGGGGAGACGTGGGGAGAGAGGGGAGGTGGGGGAGACATGGGGAGAGAGGGGAGGTGGGGAGACATGGGGAGGAGGGGAGGTGGGGGAGACGTGGGGAGAGAGGGGAGGTGGGGAGACATGGGGAGAGAGGGAGGTGGGGGAGACATGGGGGGGGGAGGGGAGGTGGGGGAGACATGGGGAGAGAGGGGAGGTGGGGGAGACATGGGGAGAGAGGGTAGGTGGGGGAGACATGGGGAGGGAGGGGAGGTGGGGGAGACATGGGGAGAGAGGGGAGGTGGGGGAGACATGGGGAGAGAGGGTAGGTGGGGAGACATGGGGAGGGAGGGGAGGTGGGGGAGACATGGGGAGAGAGGGGAGGTGGGGGAGACATGGGGAGGGAGGGGAGGTGGGGGAGACGTGGGAGAGGAGGGGAGGTGGGGAGAGACATGGGGAGAGGAGGGGAGGTGGGGGAGACATGGGGAGAGAGGGGAGGTGGGGAGACATGGGGAGGGAGGGGAGGTGGGGAGACATGGGGAGAGAGGAGGTGGGGAGACATGGGGAGGGAGGGGAGGTGGGGAGACATGGGGAGGGAGGGGAGGTGGGGAGACATGGGGGGGGAGGGAGGGAGGGAGTTTGAAAGACACTTACAGAGATAGAATTTGACTTGAGGGTCTGCAAGGTGCTCTCGGATGTACGTCACTAGCACTTTCACTGTGGGGAGGACCATGTGAGGGAGAGAGAGAGGGAGAGGGATGAGGGGAAGGGAGGTTACTCACAGCTCTCTCGTGGCCTGAAGCAGCCCTGCAGTACCCATCTGTCTGGGAAATACACTCTCATTATGCTCTAATGGACAATAAGAGAGGCAGTCAGCCACACTGGATATAACACAGTCTACTTCTGCTTACTGTCTTGTATTTGTCCAATTTCATCTCATCTCTCACAGAACGCATGGCCTGCGTCATGAGAGGTGCATCTGATGTCTTCCTGCAGGAGTAGCATTTCCATTCCAGTTAACAAGTGGAACAGAATGGTGATGGTGTTTCAACTCACGCCTGCCGTTGAGGTCAGAGTGCATTACATGGATATCAGTCACTGTGTGCTCAAAGAACTCATCTGCAACCTCATCTAAATGGGAATTGAAACATGGGAATGGAAGAATGGAATATGGGCATGGTACCTACCAGTAGGTGTAAGTGGTAGGGAGTTATCAAGGTGATAGACAACCAGCTCTCTCTCGCATGGCTCCTACCAGCAATATGCTCATGAATATTCATGATCTACAGACACAGACGCTGAGTCTTACATCATACACTTTGGGTTGTGGGGCTGGAGGTAGGCGGGGCATAGGCTGCTGTAATATATCGTGAATGAGAGATGCAGCTGTTGATGAGAGAGTAGGCAGCAGTGTTGGGGAATGTTGGGGGGAGGAGGGGGGGAGGAGTGGGGGTACTGAGATGTCTTCATTATTGTTACTCTCCAGGGAGTTCTCATTATCATTAGAGAAATAGCTGATGGGATGGGCTGGGAAGAAGTAAGGCAGCTGTTCCTCTGACATAGCCATGTCAACCACCTCTGAGTGCAGTGGCTTTCTCCGAGGCTCGTCTTCTCCACTCTTAGCAGCTGGTTTACTCTCACTCTCTGGGCACTCTCCTCCCTCCTCTGTTGGTGAGTTTCTCTGTTTCTCCTTCTCCTCCACCGAGACCTGAGGGTTTTCCACTGAGACCTGAGGGTGTTCCACTGAGACCTGAGGGTTTCCCACTGCTGTAGACGGCTCTGTCTGTCCCCCCTCCATCACCATGGTGCCCTCTCTCTCACTGGATCTATGGTATGTGAGCCTAAACCCACACGAAGACACAGCAGACTATGACTACTGGTGCAGCTGGTCACTGGCTAGCCTCCTGTACCTCAGTATCCCTCTACCAGTAGACAGACCAATAGCCTTCAGAGTTTTGGTTTTCAGAGCTGCTTCTCCCAACACCTGCAGTCAGAGTCATGTGATAGTCATGTGATAGTCATCCCTTGACACCTTCAGACATATATACCTCCTGCCTCATGTATGTCAGACTGGGTTCCATTCCATCTGGACTGGAATCAAAATTGTGATGAATCAGCACATCCCACAAGACTGTATTGGAATGGAATGTGGACTGTACTCTTGTCCCATCCGCAGTCTGTACTGCCACCACTACGTCCCCATCTGCAGGGGACAGAGTAAAATCCTCTCAGGAACCCCAAGGAAAATCCCCCCTCACAAGCCCCTCACCTTCTGTCCGCTGTTGAGCAGCAGTGACAAGCTCCAGTTTACCGTTATTAGGAACTCCAGAGTATCGGAGGGGCAGAGACAGGTCTAGCAACCTCCCATGATGTCTGGCCGAGAGAAGACAGTATCAAATACACACACACACACACACACCACACACACACACACACACACACACACACACACACACACACACACACACACACACACACACACACACACACACACACACACACACACACACACACACACACACACACACACACACACACACACACACACACACACTAACTTGAGAGTATAAAGAGTTGGGTCAAGTTTCTGTCTTTCACATGCCTGCTCCAATACCTACAGTTAGATTACAACACTCTCAATCCACCAGTCACCATCCAGTGACTGCAGTCAGTTGATCTACATGTAAGCCTACACTGTATTACCTGCAGTAGAACCGTATTTGGCGTGACTTTAACGTTGCATCTCCTCGCCCCAGGGCAGATAACAGTCACACTAGACATCTATGGGATACTTGCAGAGCCTGAGCTTGGAGCGCTACACGTGGCGGGTGGGCATTATTTAAGATGCTGTTGGTGTGCATTATTTTGAAATTTCCCAAGTAAACAAAGCGGTAAATATGAATGTGTAGTGGAAATGACCGTGCCAACAGCCAGCCAAGGTTTGTCTGAGAGAGACAAGTATGGTGTGTATTATAACGAGTCTTGCCGTATGCAGTGACTGGAGTCGCTAACACGTTGCTACGTCACGCCGGTCTCCGCAGGAGCGTGCATGGAATTGAGCAGTGCGGCTCGGTGCTCTTCTCACAGCTCTACGGGGCGCTGACGGGATCCAGGCCGCCTGGAGGCGGGAGCGAGGCTGAACGATGCCAAGCTGTGGTAGACGCCTTCTCTGAGCAGCTCTCACCACACGTCTCCCTAGGTCATATCCGAGGAAGTGATTTAGCCGCTAGAGACCCACTGACCATACTCCATCTCCTGGATATCTTCTCAGGTGAGAGAGAAATCCCATTATCCTTGGCAAACTCTCCCTCCCTCCCTCCTTCCCTCTCCCTCCCTCCCTCCCTCCCTCCCTCCCTTCCCTCTCCCTCCCTCCCTCCCTCCCTCCCTTCCCTCTCCCTCCCTCCCTCCCTCCTTCCCTCCTTCCCTCTCCCTCCCTCCCTCCCTCCCTCTCTCCTCCCTCCTCCCTCCTTCCTCTCCCTCCCTCCCTCCCTCCTCCTGGTGTAGTGTTATTTGACCAACATTCTGTGAAGAACTGCCATCACCCACCTCAGACCGACCCCCCCATCACAACCAACAGAGATACTTCGGACTTCATATCTCCTGAAGGTATTGCAGACAAGGCTGACTACATGGTATCTATGGTAACAGATATATGTGTGTGTGTTCCAATCTCTTCCAGGACTTGGGATTGTGTCTGAAGTGCTGCAAGAGGAACTAGGCCACACCCATTACCACACCCACTCCTATTTGACAAATTCCACAGGGGAAATCCTCCGTCCTGTCCCCAGACCTCACCTCCCTCTTCCCGCGTCACACCCTCACAGCTCACAGCCTTCCCCTTCCCTCACTATCACCTCTCTCACAAGTACCACTATCACTGAACAACCACCACCACAGCCAGCTGCATATGAAGAGAGTACCATTACCTATGTTCCCCCTGGGGCAGAGAAGGGTCCTCCGGGGGGAGAGGAACAGCCACTACGTCCTGTTGAAAGACGAGGGGTCCGGAATGAAGCTCAAAGTACCTCCCCCTCACCTCCCTCCACCCCTCCACCCTCACAGAGGCAGCACCAGCTGTTCAGTTCCCCTCTCCATCACAGTACACCCAGGACCATGGCCGCCAGGTCTCGCCTCTACCCTGACCCTCCCCCTCCAATAACTAGCCACACACCCTCAACATCCAGTCACCCTCTCTCAAGGTACATTATGCATGCAATGGTAATCCCTTGGCAACTAGAAGAGTAGTGTGTGTGTGATGTGTGTGTGTGTGTGTGTGTGTGTGTGTGTGTGTGTGTGTGTGTGTGTGTGTGTGTGTGTGTGTGTGTGTGTGTGTGTGTGTGTTCTCATTGCAGGGTGAAAACAGCTGTAACTTCTATTCTACCTCCTCCCCTCCTCACCCCCTGCCATCAGTCACTCCTCCCCATCCTTCCCCTCCTCACCCCCTCCCATCAGTCACCCTTCCCCACCCCTCCCCTCCTCACCCTCTCCCACAGGCCACAGGGAGTACTACCAGTGAGTCAGAGGGAGAGGAAGTGGCTGGAACACACACCATGACAGCCTCAGCAGCTCCACAAACAGATCCTCCTGCTGCAGATCAGGTGGATGAGACACTAGGGAGGACTCTCTTTCCGTTCAGCTATCACGGAATGCTGACACACTGGACTCAGAATCAGACCAGGACGGCAACTACAACATCACCAAACCCGACCCACCTCCTTCAATACCTCAACCCCAGAATGGACCTCCCTACAACAGAAAGTTAGAGGAAGTACGACAAGAGGTTCTGGCTTCTCTCTACCAGCGATACTTGAAGGAGCTGCAAGCCACCCCTGCCAAGAAGTCTCCAGCCATTAGGAGGGGGAATAAGTCTCCAGCCACTAGGAGGGGGAATAAAATAGGCCAGAAGAAGGTTTGGGACACAGTACATCACTGTACTCTGCCATAGACAAGCCTCTCTATCACAGAGAAGAACATCAAAGCCATCAAGAACACTTCCTAGACAGGTCCAAGGTTTGAGGGGGAAGGGAGGTGAAGGAGAGAGAGGAGGTAAGGAGAGAGATAGAGGCAGGGAACAGACGACAGCAGGTTAGATTTCACTTCAGGAGTAAGGAGTGTGTGTAATCCCCTCCCCCCTCCTCCCTCCCCACCCTCCTCTCTCTAGTTGGGATCACTTCTGACCTCTTCCCAATTGTCGAGGCAAGTCTTCCAGTCTGTCCCCTCGCTACCGAGACAGTTCATCACCTGTGGAGGAAGCAGCTGCACCAGATCACCACTGCCACCAAACCCACCTCGTCACACCCTCAGAACATCAACCAACTATCAGAGATGGAGAGGAAGCACACAGCACTACTGGAGGCCATTAAGAAAGAAATTGACCATACCAGAAGGATGGTCAGCTGCACTCACACCACAAACCCATAGTTCACCCTCCCCCCCCCCTCACACACACACACACACACACACACACACACACACACACACAGCATGGACAACAAGAGGCCAGGGCTCAGCGGTGTGCAGTCAAGTCCCAAATCTCTGCCAAGAGACAGGCCACAGCCAGAGCTAGACGCTACTTCAATGATTATGAACTGAAACTAAAAGCAAAACTACAAAAGAAGAGAACCAACGAGGAACAGGTTCGTCACTTTCACTTTCACCATGGTGTATGGCAGTCTTGTGTGTACTTGCCTCTTAATGTGAAGATATTCCGTCGAGTGTTTGAAGATGGGCTGGCCATTTTGAGGGAGAGGGAGAGAGAGCTTCGCAGGTTTGCTAAAGAGAAGAGAAACAAGCAAATAGAGAAGGAGAGGCAACAGCTGGATGCCATGGAACAGGTGAGGGCGGGGGCACACACACACACACACACACACACACACACACACACACACACACACACACACACACACACACACACACACACACTACCCTCTGTTTCCCTCAATACATGTAGTACTACAGAGACAAGTTCTCCATGTTGGCTGAGTCACTTGCTCGGGAGAGAGAGGGAGCAGCTGTCAGAGATAAGGCTCAACATCAGGTATACCTACTAGAGTGTCTCTTCTCCAGACACATTGCTTTCCACTGTCACACAAACCATTTACAGTTGGCTGATCAGCTGCGTCGTGAGCTTAGAGAGAGACTGGAGAGGGAAGTGAGACAGCTCCAAGACTGCCTGGACAGAGACGACGATGTCACTCACTTCAGAGAACTGGACGCTCAGCAACTCCGCCAAGTCCTTCAACATATCCTGAGAACACACTAATTATCATGTACATACCCCACACCTGATGTTCCTAGATTTAAAGCAGCTGCTGCTCTTGTATAGCATTTATTATGTGGCTGATTGGAACATGTGGTGAGTGAGCAATGTGAGTGAGTGAGAAATTAGATTTCCGCTGTGTCCAGTTTTTCCAGTTTTTCCTTTCTTCTCTTCTTGCTGTGAGGCCCTGCTCCCTTCTCCTCACTTCTCTCTCTCTTCTTCTCTTGAGCTGTCTGCATCTCCTACATGCCAGAAACAGAAGGCTGGGGCTGTGTCTTTAATAGAGGTTACCCCACTTCAGAGGGGGGGGAGGGGGAGGGGGAGGGAGGAGCTGTGTCCTCACCATTCTAGCAAGTCTCTGTGCCTCTGTTACTCTCTCCATGAGAGCCATCACCTCCTCCTCAACTGTGGGGTAGAGAGGCAGCTGCTTCCCAATCAACTGTTCTATTCTCTGATACAATTCCACATCATACCTGGAACAATACCCAGTGGAAATTAACCCTTACAACTCTCCGACTACCTCACTGTGTAACAAATGTGATTGATCTGCCAGACCGACCGGCTCTAGCTGTTCGCCCCACTCTATGGATGTAGTCCTGAAGTGGGAGGGGAACCAAAAATGATCATTGCAGGTAAAATTAGACCACCGTTGGTTGACAACTGACTTTAGAATGAGTTGGTATGTCAAAGTTGATCACTACGTCAACGTGGGGTATGTCCAGACCCCGACTGGCAACATCCGTGGCAACCAAAATCGAACGAGATTTACTCCTAAACTTGTTAAGTGAACCAAGTCTCTTGGCCTGCAATCAATGGGATGGCGTTGACCTAGTTGTAAAGGGTTAATCTAACATACTTGGGGGAGTTTGCCGTGCAGTGGAATGGCATGGAGACCCAGCGTCCTCAGCAGGATGGCTGTCCTGAGGTGGAACCAAATACATCCCAACACCACACCCACCAGACAGATCTCCCCCCACTTACCTCTGAACATTATTACAAGTCCCACAGAACACCATGAAGGAATTTCCTGCCAACTCATTCAGAATACTGACTAGGTAGCAGTCCTGGAGGCAGACAGTGGACATGGGAACATGAGATCGCTATCTGTGGAAAGAAGATCACCAGATAGCGATCTCATTACCTTGTACTTGCTAGGGATAAAGATGTAACTCTGTTGTAATTTCTCCACTGTCTGGTATCTACAAGTATGCAGCCATGGTAACCATGATGACATCATTTCTACATTACATGCTTACTTGCTAGAAACCTCCACCTTGACTGGGTTGTGTAGAGATGCACGTTGGAGCTTCTGTACCTTGCGAGTCATGGTGGCAGAGTAGAGGTAAGTGTGTCTCTCTTTAGGAACTACCTTTAAGATCTTATCCACCTTGGGGGAGGAGGGAGGAGGGAGGGGGGGAGGGGGGGGGTGTGTATTAGGTACATGAAAAATGTGTATAGCACACTAGCCAAGAAGAAAAGACACCCAGAAACCTCACCTCAACAAGCCAGTCTAAGTGCTAATCTCAGTAGCCTATAAGTATAACTAATGCCACATACATTAACTCCATAACTAGTGGTAATTATACCATACTTGGTAGAAACAGTATTGGCAGAAAACCAAACATAGCTCATTTACTACCTCTGTCTCAAAGTCCATATTGAGGATTCTGTCAGCTTCATCCATGACGAGATAACGGAGTGACTTCAAGTTGAACCCTTTGGTGTTCTCAAGGTGATCAACCAGACGGCCAGGGGTTGCTATGACAACATGGGGTTTCTTGGCTAGTGCCATGGACTGTGTCATCATGTCCACTCCCCCGACAACCACGGCTGGAGAAAGACAGTCTCACAAACCAACGATCTATGTGTCTCCTTCTACACCTACCACACTTGACTCCGATACTGGAGCCAAGGGCCTCGAACTGCTCTGAGATCTGAAAAGCCAGTTCCCTACAAAACACACACAACATATCTCTTGTTCTAAGCCACACTAGTGGAGCAGGTCGTGAGGAAGTCACCCCACCATACCTCGTGGGTGTGAGGACAAGGGCAAAGAGCCGTGTTGGTGTGTCGAGGAGAGCCTGTAGGATAGGTAGAGCAAAAGCAGCTGTCTTTCCAGAGCCCGTCTCAGCCAGTCCAATGATGTCCCTCCCTACATAGAGGAGTCTCAGAAAGGGGGCGGGGCCAAGATACACGTGATAATGTACCTTTCAGGGCTATGGGGAGGCTCTCCCGTTGGATAGCTGTGGGAGACCTCCAGTTCAGAGCCGCGCACGCTTCACAAAGAACATCCGTGACCCCCTGTCGGGGCCACCAGAGGGGTAGTTATATGTATAACACTGGGATTACCAGTTACCAGAGAGGTGAAAGTAATATCTTCAAGAACAGCGCCTCCTTCTTCGCTCTCACTAGCTTCATCTTCCTCTCTGGCAGCCATGACCTTACCCACGTGGCTGTAATAGTGGGCGTGTCCGGAGGCGTTCCCAAACTCTATTACGTCATGTGATGCTCTTTGTTATCGTCAGCTTTGATCATTGCTTTGATCTGCTGTGGGTTACAGTGAAAGTGAAGGGAGCATGCAGGACAAGGAGAGGGCACTGGACGGGGACGCAGCTGTCAGGCAAAATCTGCAGGAACGGCTGCTCGACGCCGTGAAACAGGCAAGACAGCAGTCTACTTGCACGTCTTGAAGGCTACTTGCTGGCTAGCTAGGACCGGGCGCCATCACTTGCCGTCCACTGCACCTCGTTATCTCTACAGTGCCAAATACACTTTGGAGCCAGGCAAGAAATGGCGACAGAGACAGACTTGAGGTATTTAGTGCAGGCCTCATATACATGTAGTGTGTTAAATACGTCCCTCTCTCTCTCCCCCTCCCTCCCTCCCTCCCTCCCTTCTCTCTCTCTCAGGGTGGCCACACTGTGTCTGGAATGGGAAGCTGTTCTGCTCCATGGCTGTAAGCGACCAAAGACCAAACCTCCACTGAAGTAAGTCCCATTCCTGTCTTCTCTCTCTGTCTTGGAGGAACACCAGTTCAGCTGCTCTTCCATTGTCACTTCTACAGACAATTTGCAGGACTAGCGAAGTCTGAAGGTATTGTACAATACAATAGCCCCTACCACTTCTATTGTAGGAATGAATGGTGTACTCACTGCAATGTTTTCAGTATTACCTTTTCACCCTCTTCCCTCCCTCCTCCCTCCCTCTCCCCTCCCTCCCTTCCCTCCCTCTCCTCTCCCTCCCTCTCCCCTCCCTCTCCTCTCCCTCCCCCTCCCCCCTCTCTCCCCTCCCTCTCCTCTCCCTCCCTCTCCCCTCCCTCCCCTCTCCCAGTGTCCCTGTGGCCACTAGCTCAGCTCTGCCTCAGTCCAGACGAGATACAGAGGTTTCACAGTCTCTCTCATGTCCGATCTGACGTCGGCCGAGGAAGGGCGTGGCTTAGAGCTGCCATTAACGAGAGAACTCTCGAGACCTCCCTTCAATTAATTCTAGCCAACAACAGCAAACTGCAGTGAGTGGAGTAGCGTGGACTGTCTCTCTTATTATACAACAATGTCTCCTTAATAAAGAAATTTCAAACTTGTTCTCTTTTTAAATCCACAGGCTATTGTATGAACCTGAGTCCTTCCTGCTGGACCAGGAACGGAGCAGTATGCTGCCCGTCATGGCAGCCGGTCTCAGTTCCATTCTCTTCTCCATCCCTGTGGATGCCAACTACCTCAACACACCTGCACGGAATCTGGACACACCTACTATAGCCACACCCCTCCCCACCTCCTCCACAACGTCTGCCTTGTTAACGATTTCCACCCAACACAACAGTAACTAGTTGCAAGTTTGTCTGATGTCATGTTATGAATTATTCATGAATCTGCAGGTTCAGAGGTAGTGGCTGTGAGAAAGAAGAGACGTAAGAGACCCAGCCACTCTCCTCCTGCGCCAGGGGGGGCAGGTGGTAGCCCCCTAGAGGGGGGCATGCAAAAATCTGAGGAAGCTAGTCCCCCTCCTGGTGACCTGTTGGTTGATTCTGGAGAGGGTGTGGCTCACCAAGACCGGGGATCATCGGAGAACCTGTCGTCTTCCCCTAGTGTGACTAGTCTCAACTCTGAATTGGAGGTGGGGGTCCCCAGGTTTGTGGCTCTGGACGCAGCTCTGCTGGGGAACCACAGTAGCTCAGAGGCCGAGGCTGAGGCAGCTGTTAGTGCCACTGCCATGGTGCTGTCAGCTACTCTCTCCTCTTCCTCCTCTCCTATGATTGGCCCGAGACAAACACAGCAGGTTAGTGCTTGCACACACACACACACACACACACACACACACACACACACACACACACACACACCTGACTTCTCCCACTCTGCTCAAGGGACGCAGCAACGTTTCTTCTCAGGGAGAACAAACATTGTCGGCAGCAGAGCTCCGTGAAGCCCTACTAGCAATGGTGAAGACCAAGGAGGAATTAGAGGAAGCTAACAAGTGAGGCCATATACCACTGCAATGGGGGTGGGGCAGGGGGTGGGGCCACCAAGGACTGGTATCCCATTGGTCATCTCATGTCCCATCACATGACAGGCAACTGGTGGCACAGCTGCAAGAGGTGAGGTTAGAGAGAGACCAGTTGATGCTGGAGCTGAGTCAGTCCAGAGCAGAGCTTACCTCCCTCCATTCTGCACGGGCCACACAGCAGGCACTAGAGAGGTGTGTGAGGGGGAGTTGGGGGAGGGGGAGGGAGGGAGGAGGGAGGGACTCACACGTGCTGTACTATTTCTCTCAGAGAGAATGACTTGTTGAAGGAGCAGCTGAAACTAATGGTTCAGAGGAAAAACTCAACCTTGTCACCTGCAGACTCCTCAGGTGGGTCTGATGATATGATTAGATAGTTATCACGTTAGCAAACAGAATTAATTATTATCTCCTCCCTAGACAACGGGTCTGTTCCCAGTGGTGACCACACTGCACCGTCTGACCCCCCCACCCCCCTGGCACCCTACCCCCCTCTCCCCCACAATGACAAACTATCAGAGGTAAGAGTGTGGTGAAGAATGTCGACTCCGGCGATCCATTCCCCTCCCTCCCCCTACAGATGGCCGACATGTACGGGGAGATTGTTGAACTGAACGACCGGCTCCAGAGGGACATGGCACACAAAGATAATTACATCACAAGGTTAATTAACACCATCCAGGAGGCGGGGCTTCGGGTCCCACCCCTCGTGCTCCCAGTGAAGAAGGATCAGTCAGAGGATAAGGACCAGCTGGAAAAGTACGCTGACAGTGAGTCTGGTCGATATTGTTGGTTTAACTATTGTGGCTCTCTCTAGGTTTGTGAGTGTGTGGATTCCGTCTGTCATTAAGAGGGGGCGTGGCCCCGATGCTCACCACACCTACCAGGTGTTTGTCAGGATCCGGGACCAGGAATGGAATGTGTACCGCAGATATGCTGAATTCAGAGAGTTTCACAAGCAAGTAAGTTGTGATCGACAGCTGTGATTGGTCCATCTCTAACTAATGCCCATCATCCAATACAGCTGCAACAGTGTATTCCTGAAATCAGTACTTTTCAATTCCCTCCAAAAAAGGCTCTTGGAAATAAAGTAAGCCACTGTCTCTCATCTCATCTCTAAGTGTGAGGCCTCGATCCTCATGTTGGTCTTCATAGAGTGCACACCTCGTGGAGGAGCGGCGGCAGCGCCTGCAGGAGTACCTGAGGGTGGTGATGAGACTGTGCACACAGCCACGGTCTGTGCAGGGAAAGAGAAGGAGACACCTCCTGGACCCCATCATGAAGCCAGACATTGACAGAGAGACACTTCAAGACATGCTCCCCTTCTTCAAGTACACACACACCACCATTCCATCCCCATGTTCCATACTGCCATACTTCCATTCCACCCAGGGAAGACATGTACACTTCACCTCCAGCTGCCTCCTCTCGGACCGACGGCCCCTCTTACAGTGGTCTCTAGGAGACTTATGTCGATGTACACATGCACACATTATACCAACATGTATATATATATATATATATTAACCCTTGGCACACTGTGTAGTGAGGGTTATAGTACTTGTGAATGGTCTCTGCAAGCACATAATTAGAATGTTTCAATAGCACACGTGCAAATATTTGCACCCACATGCACATTATAATAATAGGTTTGAATTTTAAATTTCACAGTTCACCGATTATTCAAATTCAAAAAATGACATGTTTCCAGGAACTATACACTTCTATGGTAACTGTTGCTATGTGAGTTTGAAGCTAGGGAAGTTCCCCAGGACTATGAGGCAGAAGCTCAGGCCTCCCATGATCCCCAATATTGTGGAGGAGAGGGGCCCTCCAAACTGCGGCAGGAAGACATTGGGGAGAATGAAGAGGAGAGTACGGGGGATGGAGAGGTACAGCTGTCGGCCGGTCCAGAGGTAGTAGAGGAACATGGCCTGGCCTGGAATGGACCCGATGAGGCAGAGGAGCTCCAGACATCGAACTAGGAGGGAGGGGGAGGGGGGAGGGGGAGGCAAGATGATACCTTACCTATCAACTATTTCAACCCCTCAAATCAGGACACCTCACTAATCATTGTACTTCACTAATCAGGACACCTCACTAATCATTGTACTTCACTAATCAGGACACCTCACTAATCATTGTACTTCACTAATCAGGACACTTTGTCCCAAGGGTGTCCTGATTAGAGACTCCATTTTAGAAACGGAGGTATGAGCACAATGTGAGACCTACTGGCTAGTAAGAGAGGAGGTCCTTTTCCAACGGCCGACAGGGTCCTAGGGATGATCTTGCCACCAGCCAGTATATAGAGGATAGCAGCTGCAGAGAGGAGGGAGGGGGCCAGGAAGAGGCTAGAGGTGAGGGGAAAGAGACGGCCGTCTGGTTGGATCAGCAGGAACACAAGGGAGGACAGCACTACCTGTGGAGGAAGGAGAGGAAGAGAGATGTGAGGGGAGGAGAGAGAGAGAGAGAGAGATTCCAATTGTCTCACTGAGATTTCATATTCCACGTGGAGAGGGTTGAGGAGGGAGAGAAGAAAGCAGAGGAGGCAGCTGACATTGGCAGCCGTGGGAAGGTAAGGCCGCTCACAGCACTGGTACTGGGCAGAGGACAGACACACAACATCACAGTACACCCACAGGAGTGGGGAGGGGAGAGAGTGAAGTGAGCTCACCATTTTTATTCTGTAAGCCACAGCAATGGAGCCAAATACTGCCATTCCCAGTCTGGAACAGGGGACAGAGAGCAGCTCAAACCACTGGACCCCTGGAGTGGGTGTGGCATGAGTCACGTGACTGTCACATGAGTGGGACATGACATCACTCACTAGGCATGTAGATGTGTGGGGCAATGATGTATTCTCTCACTACTAATGCTATCACCACAGCCACAAGGAACATGAAACTGGGGAGGGAGGGAGGGAGGGAGGGAGTGGTCAACATGACTCATATGTACATACATGCTGTTGTCCATGAAACTCCGCCTCTCTCCTATAGTGGGTGTGGCATATGATCTGCCGAGAAGATAGCCAGTAAGTCCTCCAATCACGATGTACATTAGACCAGAGAGAGAGGGAGGAACACTTGACACCAGCTAGAGTAGTGGGAGACGATCACCTCCTCATGCACTGTAGAGGGGGGTGGGCTTACCAATACTGTTGCCATGGCACCCAGAGTTGCACCCAATAGAGCAGAAACTGCAGGTACAAGTGAAGTAAGAGTAACCATGGTAACAAGCACTAGACCTGCTGCACTCAACATCAACCATGACAACAGTTGCATCCATGCTGCCATGACAACCTCATCAGGCATTTCAGAGAGGTCAAGTCCATCTGGACCTGATGTAACTAACAGTACTGACAGCCTCAGCTGAGAGAGAGAGGGAGGGAGAGAGGGACGGAGGGAGGGAGAGGGAGAGAGGGATGGAGGGAGAGGGAGAGAGGGAGGAGGAAGGATATATCAACACCACACACACACAAACTGTGTGCAAGTCAAAACTTCTCATCACCTGCTCCAGGTTGAACTCAGGCTGGAACAGGAACAGCAGGACTGACATGAGAATGAGCCCAGCTGGCCAGTAGGACAACCTCCCACTCTCACCAGACTTCACATACCCCAGACCGTGGTTCATGAACAGACCAACGACAGCCAGGATGGTCGCTGGAGAGGGAGAGAGGTAATACACTCAACTGAAATACAGGCCTACTTGCTGCAGTGCCACCAAGCCTCCATGCTATGGCTCTTGTCCTAACCTATGAGAGAAGCAGGAGAAGGGGCCTGGTGGGAGAAGGAGCCCCAGAGGGGAGAGAGAAGGGAGTCCACACCCAACAGTAGCCCACAGCACAGCAGACCACAGAACACTAGCAGCTGTAAGAGAAATGGTTAGGATATGGATTTTCTTAAAGAACGTTTATTACCTGTCCTGATGAGAGGGAGAACGGCTGAGACTGGAATATGAAGAGTCGAAGGAAGAGGTAGGAGAGCAAGAAGATGGCTACCACAGTGGAGAGGGGGGAGGTGAGGGAGGGGGAGGGAGGGAGGAGGAGGGAGACCTTGGTCAAATGGAGACTGGAGATCAGCAAACATGTATTCAGAGACAAGTGGCCCACTGTGTGTAATCTGAGAGAGAGGAGAGAGAGAGGAGAGAGAGAGGGAGAGGGAGGGAATATTTAACCCCATCACTCTCACCACTCTCTCACTCACCTCCAGAAGAGCAGAGCTGCAGTGCTAGTGGTAGCCAGAGCCAAGTGGGACGAGTACACACCATCCCCACTCAGCACATACTCACCTATCACAAACACTAGTCAAAACACGACATATTGTTACGTGAAATGGTGGCTGTGATTGCAACTGACAGACTTACTTGTGTTGAAGAGAAGCCAGATGAAGGGAGTGAGATGCTTGTGGAATGTTACCATGGCAATAGTTGCCATAGTGATACACAATATGAGCAGCTGCATGGCACTCAGTGGCAGTGATAGAAATGAGAACGAGTGACTTTTTAGAGTTGGAGTTAAGGATGGGAGGAGGGGGAGGGGTGAAGGGGTGGGGAGGGAGGAGGGGGAGGGGTGGGAAGGGAGGAGGGGGAGGGGTGAAGGGGTGGGAAGGGAGGAGGGGGAGGGAGGGGATACGAAATGGACCAAGGGAGGAGGAGGAATGTGGCAGAGGAGAGGAGAGCAGTGGCTCCAGCAAGTGTGAAAGTGGTGAGGGTGTGAGAGGAGGAGGTGTCCTCCAGGGAGGACAGCAGACCCAGCGAGGTGAAAGAGAGAGGAACAAGGAGCAGAAGAAGAAGGGACGACTTGGACACAATCACCAACACAGACAGCAGCAGCTGTAGGGTGTGTGTGTGGGGAGGGGGGAGAGGGTGAAAGAAACGTGTCTCTGTGGTCCACCTCAGAGCTATACCAGGGCAGAGGCTCCTGATAGCCACCGCAGGATCTGCACTGATTTAGGGCCGAGCCCTGGTGGGGAAAGGGTTAATGAGATTAGTGAAACAGAAGTAGTTTCCACTTACACAGCCATGACAACAATCCTTGTGACTCCAGCAGTGTCATCACAAACAATGGAACCTCCACCAGCAGGATAAGAACCTTAGACAGAGACAGACAGACAGACAGACAGACACACACACACACACACACACACACACACACACACACACGTTACACAATTATAGCCTATCTCAGGGGGACAAAGTCACTTTCGAGGGGGGGGGGGGCAAGGGGGGCAATTCGCCCCCCTTGCCCCCCCCCCAAAAAACACACGTCATACCAGCCAACTGTGGAGGGAGGAGGTATGGAACAGTACAAAGTAGAGGAGACCAGGTACTGTCAGCTCCAGGATGATGTAGACGAGGGCCATTGACCAGTGTTGGATTAGTCCTTCAGAAGAGAGGAGGTGAGAGTGAGGGGAGGGAAGGAGAGGGGGAGAGGGAGGTGAGAGTGAGGGGAGGGAAGGAGAGGGGGAGAGGGAGGGGGAGTGAGAGGAGGGAAGGAGAGGGGGAGAGGGAGGGGAGTTGAGGTGGTGATGGTAGCACTAACCTGTGTTGGTGGGTGTATTTGGTTTGGAGAAGGAAGATTGTAGGGGAGCTATGAAGAGGCTTAGAGCCACCAGCCTTGGGAGAAGGAGAGAGAGGGGGGGGGGAGATGAAGTGAAGAGGGAGAGAGAGACCCTCTGGCTCACCCAGCCATGGCAACAGCATAGGGGACAACTGCTCTACCGAACAGCATTGCACACACCCATGTAACCATGGTGACACACACTCCAGGATATGTAGAGAAGAGCATCTTCTCAACCAGCTGCACAAGTACGTAATTATACAATGGTTGTGGTTTTATCACAGATGAATATCATTAACTCACAATAATGAACCTCGGATCTTGCCTCCTAAACTCTTCATCTTGTAACAGCCACCATATCCCTACAAGGAAATGAGACTCTACTTCCAGCACTACTGGTGGGGGTGGTGATGGCTGCACCACACCCTCGCCTTCTGGGGGCCTAGGATGGGGGGTAGAGGGGGCCCCAGGACGGGGGGCCCATATTGGGGGGCCAAGTGTGGGGGTCTAGGGTGGGACGTACCAGACAGGGCAATGAAGGCATGGAAGAGGAGGAAAAGAGGAGCATTGAGAACAGACTGCCTACAGAGAGAGAGACAGACAGAGAGAGAGAGAGAGAGAGAGAGAGAGAGAGAGAGAGAGAGAGAGAGAGAGAGAGAGAGATGTATGGTCAGTGAATGTCTAGACGTGAGGTCATGTGACTCTCACCAGATGAGTGGAGCCATACAGTAGACGTTCAGTGTAGCCAGTATGAAGATGTGCGCAATGGTGGCAATCATTGCTCTGTGGGGAGGGTGGAGAGGGAAGGAGTGAAGGAGGGAGGGAGAAGTGAAGGAGTTATTCTTACAGGAATTTCTGCTCTGACGATCGCAGTAACAGTGTCACAACTACCCCCAGGCATACAGCTCCAATCATTCTGAATGAAGAAAAGGGAGCACTGTTGGCCTTGTCATCTCCATGGAGCATTACACATTACAATTTGCCTGTGACCGTGGCAACCAGTAGAGCTCCAGGTAGGAATGCGATGATGAACCTCAGGTTGTACTGAAAGGGACCCAGTTGGAACCAGCTTGGGACATGACGCAGTGAGGCTGGCATAAGGTGGTTGTCTGGTGGAGCCTACAGCATATCCCGCCATTGTTCAATTTGTTGTACATGTATATTCACTAATGGTGACAAGAGGTATACACGTCTCCCCCAACCGTACCTGGTCCTGTCTCTGTGGGTCGTTCTGCTGATGACTGGAATCAACAACCGCCGCCGTTCTTTGAGACATGCTGCTAGGATTACTCTAGTTAATGCGCAGCATGTGTTTGACCTTTAACCTATAATTAGAAGGGAGGGGAGGAGCTTATTTCACGCCATGGAACTACAGTCGTGCCTCTATAACATAATCAAAATTCACAGAGGAAAAATAACAATGAACGTGCACCACCAAGAGTATGGACAGAGTTAGTGGCCATCCAGCTGAGTTCGATGTTGCCGGACACATGGCATTGAGCAATACTGGTACTGCAGTCTATGGAATGGAACCAGACCGGCTAGGCCACACCCACACCAGCTGCATGTCCCAGCTCTGTAGGGAGAGAGAATGTAAGTGTGTTAGATCCATCTGGTCAAGTGTGTTGGATCCATCTGGTCAAGTGTGTTGGATCCATCTGGTCAAGTGTGTTGGATCCATATGGTCAAGTACCTCTGTACTGAGCTGTCTTGGGAGAACTGGTGAGCAAGCCTCTTCTCAGCAGCCAAAGCTCTCTTCTCTCTCTCGCTCAGTTCTGCCACAGCCACTTTCTGGTTCCTCTGTACCTCTTCCTCCTCCCTTCGATTCTTCTCTTCAGCCTTCTTCTTCTTGGTATGACGCCTCTTCTCTCTCTTCTTCTCTGCTGCCTGCAACACACGTACAGTAAGACCCATTCCACATACTGTCACAATCCACTGACCTTGTCCCTCCTCTCTCTCTCCATCTCCTCAGTGAGGGGACTTGGTATCTGAGCAGCTGCATAGTCATAGGCCGTTGGCTGCTGGGCCATGAAGCGTCGGAAACAATCTCTTGTTGGCTTGTCCTTAGCAACCAAGTAGGGGAGATGCCCAGCACAATTCCTGTACAGTACCGCATAGTGCTATTGCCCTACATACATACCATACCCAATACATACCTTAGGGTAGGAGTGGCTCCATAGTGTAGTAGCAGTCCCACTATCTCTGTATGTCCATATTCCGAGGCAACATGGAGTGGAGACACACCACCATAGAGTACATTCAGTGGATTCCCTTGTCCTGAAACCTCAGATTGACCTGAACCTGCTGTGTGCCCTGCCTCTTGTGCACAGTCTTGTTCAGTGTCGGGGCCTGAGGGATACACCTGACAGAGCCCAAGGTTCTGCAGTAAAGTGAGCACCTCTTCATCTCTTCCTCCCTCCTTACAGAGACCCAGTAGCTGGCCGAGGGCAGGAGGCGGAGACACTGCAGGGGATGGGGGATCTGGAGAAGGTGACTGGACCACTGCCACTGACTTCTCCTGACACTCAGTCACAACTTTGTCTACTTTCATCTTCTTCTTCTTCTTGGTCTTCTTCCTCTTCCCCTCCCCCTCTCCTCCTTCCCCTACTCCACTATCCTCCCCTCCCTCCTTTGATCCAGCACAGTTGAGATTGCTGGGCGGAGTCGCATCTACAGTTTTTGCTACTTTGGTAACTGTCACCACGGGAACAGTAGTTTCTGAGTCCACAGACTTGGCCACACCCCCAATATAAATGGAAGCCAGACAAGAGTGAACACGTTTCACTTCTTTTAGTGTTGGTCGCCTAGTAACAAAGGGAATTCCCCTAATTCTGTGATCATCCTTCAACAATGAGGGGGTTCGGCCGCCACTAAACATCGACTGATGTGTTTTGGGGGTCCTGACAAAAATTGCATTAGCCTCCTTCAAGTGAGTCGACCAGGAGGCCAGCAATTCTTGGACCTCGCGTTCAAGAGCTGCTTCATTGTACCTACGTAGGGTCGCTCCAGCTGACCTGCACACACACACACACACACACACACACACACACACACACACACACACACACACACACACACACACACACACACACACACACACACACACACACACACACACACACACACACACACACACACACACACACACACACACACACACACACACACCATCCTCATAGACTCAGGGTCACGAGTACAGCACTAGTAGAGATCTACCTGGGTCCATGTCCTCCTGACTGGTTGTCCCTCACAGACTGGGAAGTGCCTCTCTTGGCCCGTACTGTATAGCGATGGAATGTCTTGTGAACTAGCACATCTGGACTGCAGTAGTTGGTATGGTACAATCACTACCTCATCCACTAACTCAAAACAGCACGACATACCCTCTGAATACAGCTCCAGCAAAGTGGCCACCAGAGTGCATGAGGACAGCCCATAGAGGAGGGTGGGAGAGGGAGAGGAGAGAGGGGAGGAGACTAGTAGACTCCTACAACAGGAGATGGGGTTAAAACCTCAAGCATGCACACTCACGACCAACACACACCTTCCCTGAAGTAAGTGTGGCTCTGTACACAGAGTACACAGTTTGGCTGTCCCCTGATGTGAAGTGAATGAACGGAGAACTAGATTGAGGGGCGGGGTCAGGTTGTACTGCGTCCTCGGAGCCCTCAGAGTCACTCTCAGAACCAGAAATGCTGGAGAGGTCACCTAACAGGATACAGTATACCTCCCACTCAACACCATCTACAAGACAAGGCCACACTACCATGTGATAGTCATGTGACACTGACCTGCCTCCACCTCAAACACCTCCTGGGTCATGTGAGGAAGTCCCCTTAATCTCCGCTTCAAATTGTAGCGATGCCAATCCAGTTTGTAATGGGCCACCTGCTCTGATCGGAGGTCAAAGGTCACATGGCACGAGAGACACCCAGAAACTCCTCTTGACTCTTCATCCCTCTCCTCAGGTACCTCACTAGTCACATCCCTTGACCAACCTCCTGGAAACACGATGCACGAACAAGCACTAGGCGAGTACATGTACGTGTGTACAGGAAATGAACGGGAAACGTCAGTCCCTACCTTTAAGGTCCTCTTTCTGAGAGCTAACTCTGAGATGGAGCGGCTCTTTGAGAATGGCACCAGCCTGGGGCGAGAAGAGCGACACAGAGCGCAGCCGAGCGGTCGACATCCCTGGCAGTAGTACTGTTACTTCAGGTGACTTCAGACAATGATTTTATACGCTCGTCAGTGGCCGCTGGTTGAAACAAATCTGCCGTGTCACGTCCCTTACGTACTTGCGCAAACATGCTGCAACCGCTCAGAGCGCATTTATTAGGGATAGGTCACTCAAAGGTCACATGTATTACGTAATACATATTGCTGACATGCTAGTTCGCTCCGGCTACTCTGTCGAGCATTAACTTTACCCCAGCCATCTGCACACCTGCCTTTACACCTGTAAAGCCACACAATGACAACATCTGCCACATTCACACAGGACTACAGTACATACCATAGAGAGGACCTGTATATCCCCACCTGAGGAAAGAAGATGGATCGAGTCACTAACACAAACTCTCACATGTCCATACATACCAGTCCCAACATCCTGCGAGGTTAAGAGTTGTGTTCACTATTTGAGGGTAGAGGACTATTAAACTATTCACTTCAGCCACTCCATTATAGCCAGCATGAGCTGCAAACACATCCCCTATGGTTGTTCTGAATGAATATGACAGAGGAATAGACACACACACACACACAGTACAGATGGATATATCACTTACCTTCCCTGTAAACAGCCGTGAAATACAATATGAAGTCGACAAGCTGAAAAATATGTGACAATATACCAGGTGGGTAATGAGTGGGTGTGGCTGTACCTGATCCATTCTGACATGGAGTGGGGACATAGACATAGCCAGTCGTATCCATAGAGGCCAAAGCAGGAAGGCCACCAAAGAATTCTGATTGGTCAAACTCTAGGAGCTGTGGAGAAAGCGGACACAAGCTGTAGTGCAGTACAACTGTCTGCTGGCTCTAACATTAGCAGTGATGGCAGAACTGCTGTCGGCATATTTGATGTCTTCGTATATGAATTGAAGGACCACAAAGGCCGAGGGATAGAGGCAGTTGACGATGAAAGGAGTGCCGAACACATTGCATTGATGGCCATAATCATTAGTTATCTGCATACAACACATGTTATCAGTAGGCTTGTTGACTTTTAGAGTATACCTGTGAATGTGCCGCAGGAATAGTGAAATTTCTTCCAATGTTTTCAGCACTCACAAAATGAGTGTAATACTCATACAATTTTTCCATCACCCCTACAGAAAGAGACACTGAATATCTACAGCCCCCCCCCCCCCCCCTCCCCCCCTCTACAGTCTCTAACCTTGCACAACTACTGTATCTTTAGTCCCTGATATGAGGAACACACGACTCCTGTTCAAAAAGGATGTGTCGTCAATGAAGCCCAGGACTTCATCAGTTGCAGTGAGTGCCACAAGCTCTGGGATATTGATCAAGCCAGGAGTGACCATGCAGGAGGTGACAGCTACGGACAGTAAACCATTTGCACAGTAGAAGGGACCTGTAAGCGGCCAGATGGACAGCCAAAGAACCATCACTGACATAGAGAACGAGTTATAGCGACTCTACCTCCTGCAGTGATTCCAGCTCCTCTCAGTGTCGCAGAGAAAGACACGTGAAACTGAACGGCCATATACGCTCCAGATGAAAGCCCCGATACGCTCGTCTCATTAGCCCTCACATTGTACTTCTCTGATGATCAGTGAAGAAACATGATGTAAAGAGCAGCAGCCTGCGGCGTGCTATTGGTCCTACTACCGCATGTGTAGCAGTGGGTTTGGCTTTACACTCACGGAGTTTGGTAGCTTTGTGGACATGCGTATCCACTGAATTGCCACTGGACACCAGTAGAGTGAGCAGAGCCCAGCCCCAGGCCACTCTGTTGCCACTCATCTACAGTTCATGCATGAGAGAGCATGATATGCAAACCAGCCGTATTTTTCCCATGCGCGGACGAAACCGGAGGAAAAAGCTCTCGGAGCCTGTCGCGTCTTCTAAAGTAGAGATCCTATTATAGCATGATTCTATTTCTGCTAGTTAACATAGTAGCTGCTGCTTCTGGACAGCGTGAGTGAAATATTTGATCTTCCAACCAAGTCTGTATACACTGAGTAGATTCTATCATAAGCATTTTTCCCATGCACGGACGATTCTAGAATGCCCCAGTCTGCAACATCTAACAAACCAAGGGAACAACGGTGCCGGTTCTCTCCCTCCTCTCGTATCCAGTGTCCGTGCAACTTCATATTCAGTTAGCTTTCCACCTGAGGAATTATTTGCATTTACCTACCCCTCCAGTTTCTACACCTGGTGCAGCGGCACCGCTGTTTCTCTGCCGTACAACGTCACTATCAATATGACGGAGCCTGTGATATTGTATGAACTACTGTCTGGTGGGTATAGATCTAGTAGTTTAGTAACCACACCGCCAATGACAGAAGATTATGTGACCTCTTTCTCTCTGGACTACTTGGAAACTGATGATGGTGATATCTTGTCTTACCAGTATCAAATGGTATACAAACAAACATACATACATCTGAGGTATTAATCATTCTCTCCATTGATGTTTCAGGTGTTCCGTGTGCCTGGTCCATACCTCTCTGTGTTGATACTACCACAGCCATTAGTTGCTAAGGTCTTCAACTTCCACATCCTCAGCTATGTGGAGCCCTCCTCTATCAGAGGAGCATGTTTGACACTGGCTTTCATTGGATGTAGATTGAGTGAAGGTTAGGTATTGGTCACTGATCTTTCAGTTTTTCATTTTTGACTATTGACTCTTCACAGCAACAATGGATCCTACTCACTCTCCTTCTCCCTCTCCCTCTCCCTCTCCCTCTCCCTCCCCCTCCCCACCCCCCACTACACCTGGGACAGAGACTAACTGTCGAGAAGGCGGCAACTCTCAGGCAATTTCCATAGCAGTGTCCACTGCCACTGCCACAGTTCTAGCTGTGGGTATCATGGTGGTAGTTGGGATTGCACTTTGCTGGGGGATCACCAATAAGCACATGTATGTATAAGTAACTCTTCATCCACAGAAGGATTTAGTTATCCCAGAAAGTGATAAGATAGTGGGAGTTTCCATATACCTGTACTACCATATATGCATTCCTATTTAAATATCTCAGCTATTTTAGGTATTATAATGTGATATTTGTAGATTTGCTTGTGTCGAGAATAAGAATAAGAATAAGCAGCCAATTGCAAGGTAACATTTCCAGTGTTTCTGTCAGCACTCTCACTGTTGTCAGAGTAATGCTGAATGCCATGCAGAGAGAGGGTGCACACACTACATACGGTGGAAAATGATCTCTATGCAGACCCAGACAAGTGAGTGAGATATATCTGATCACAAATAATGATGGATTGTAGTTATTGTCTCTCGTAGCGGTCAAATGAAGTCTCCTAGTTGCAGAGGTAGTTCAGGTGATAATGGCATGGAAAAGGCTATCTCTGCTACAGCACAAAGCCATGTGTAAGAAGATTATTCACAACATGACTCGAGTAGTCTGGTCTAATATGGTATTGATTTTACTACTAATAGTATGCCAGAGCAGTTTCAAGGGTATGAACCTGTTCAACCAGGCAATGCCGGTGAAAGTGAAAGTTTGATGAACAATCCTGCCTACCTCATCACCTCTACACTGGACCACAGTGAACAGCAGGAGGATACTGGCTATGAGCTGATAAGAACCTCTGCACCTAAACTACAGCAAAGGCAGGCAGATAACTAGGAAATGACATATTAACTGCAAGCTCAAGTAGTCTAGACCAAGTACATGTATATAGTCATCCGACACATGGAACAGTTGAGTTAGCAAGATGCAGTGTTGCAAGTCAAGTCGTCCGCAGTGTGTTGCATATAAGCGCACGCGCGTCCAGTGCAGTGCGTTAATCACGTGCCTGTTTCTTGCGCAATTGCGTCATCGATATAAACACTGCCAGTAAAAAATCTTCTGGCCTATTTACTAGGTCCTAGGTCTAGGAGTAATGACGGTGGTTATTAGGTAGTGCGCTGACGTAGGAGATAACAGGATTAGTTATGTGGGGGGACATGAACGCAAGAGAGAGACGCCTGAGCGAGAGAATGTCCGACGTGGCCGGTCTACCCCCTCGGGCCGGCTCGGCCGCTTCGTCCGGAGGAAGCACGACTCCAGCCTCTGAAAAGCCCTTTCACTACACGTAAGCACGGGTTAAAGGATGCACAGTACAGACCCTAGCTCCGTCACGACTGAGCGGGGTTCAGTAGTCACAGTTCACATGGCGGTTGCTAAAGACACTGCTCTATGGTTACCACGCGTTTTAGCCTCTATAGAGATAAACTTACTGCTAGCAAGTGTATCAATAGTTCTCCTCCCAATGCACATACACCATGCCACTCCTCCTGGCCTGTAAGGTACCTGAAGGAGTTTCGTGTGGAGCAGTGCAAAGCTTTTCTGCAGCACAAGTGTAACCAGCACAGACCGTTCACATGTTTCCATTGGCACTTCATGAACCAGCGAAGGAGAAGACCAGTGAAGAAGAGAGATGGTACCTTCAACTACAGTCCAGATGTCTACTGTACTCTCTATGATGAGAACAGTGGCATATGTCCTAATGGAGATGAGTAAGTGGTGGAGTAAAGAGGTACTTGTGGGGAAGAGGGAGGGGAAGAATTTAGCACAGGTGCATATATGTACATCCAAAAGTGTGATACCGACTATCATTGGCTCTCTTGCCAATGGCTGTCCAATGTCTCTAGGTGTTCACTAGTCAGATAGCCTGCACCACAAGAGGCTCTGTCAATCCCCCCACTCCCCGCAGGTGTCCCTACCTACATCGTACAGCAGGGGACACAGAGAGACGCTACCACCTGCGCTACTATAAGACCAGTACCTGTGTGTATGAGACAGACACCAGAGGCTACTGTGTTAAGAATGGGCCACACTGTGCCTTTGCTCATGGCCCTCACGACCTCAGGTACTGTACAGTGTAGAGACACCCCCTCAGAATGGAGACCATAGCTAGCTAGTTATGAGTACTAAATCCCTGAACCTCTAGAAAGGTGATTCTTTTCATTCCAAGGTGTCAATTACAGAGGGTGATTAGTGTGTGCATGGAGTGATGTTGACCCCTCACCCCACCAGGTCTCCAGTGTATGATGTAAGGGAGCTGACAGGGGTCGAGGATGACACTGGCTCCATGGTGGGCAGCCTGGAGAGAGAGAAAGGTGTCTTGGTCGACGACCTTCGCTGGCAAGGTGAGCCACCTCACTACACAGTGTGGACATCAAAAAAGGGAAAGAGACACTCAGTTTCACGACCATTGTAAACATTTCTTGCACAAAATAGCTCTGTTTGGCAACCAGTCTGCCCCCACACCAGCTGAGCTCCCTACCACACCTCTCCCCATACCTTCACTAAAGCTTCTTCTCTAGCTCAGGCTCATGTCCAAGCTCTTCTGAAGCTGCTGCTCTTCTCTGCCTCACATTCCCTCATACATGTACATGTATAAGGAAAGGAAATAGAGAATGTTTGTGGTGGAGAGTCAGCTCAGTCACATGCTACACACACAGTGTATACATACTCAGCACTATGGATTATGGTTAATATGTTGGTCTGTGTGTGTGTCCACTGTGTTGGTGCCTTGTTATCTGTCTTGGCTGTGTTCTCAGTGGCCAAGTCTGTCATTGACAAACAATTGTGTGCATAATTCATGACCATCATCCTCCCTCTGCCCAGCTATCACACACACACGTGATTACAGTGCAAGTGGGTTAGAACCTTGTTGATTATTACCATATCCACTCTGTCCCCCAGAATCAAGTTTTGTGTTGACATACTACAAGACAGAACCATGTAAGCGTCCTCCGCGGCTGTGTCGACAAGGCTATGCCTGCCCCTTCTATCACAACAATAAGGACAGAAGAAGAAGTCCCAAGAACTTTAAATATAGGTAGAGAGACCCCTCCCCTTGAGGGAGACACTTCTATGATGATCCCTCCCTCCCTCTCTCCCTCTCTCCCTCTCTCTCTCTCTCTCTCCCTCTCTCTCTCTCCCTCACTCCCTCCCTCTCTCTCCCTCTCTTTCCCTCACTCCCTCTCTCCCTCACTCCCTCCCTCCCCTCCCTCTAGATCTACACCATGCCCCAATGTAAAGCTAAATGATGAGTGGGGAGACCCGACTCACTGTGAGCAGGGAGACAGCTGCTGCTACTGCCACACAAGAACAGAACAGCAGTTCCATCCTGAGGTGTGTACATCATACCAAGAGACCCCACTGTTTATCTCTGCTTCATACCTTATTCTGATGTCGGGGTTGTCCTGTGATAATTACATTATGGTATACATGTGGTATCTACCACTGTCATGGATGGTGACCTCTGTCTGTGTGTGTCAAGCAGTGTTAGCAGCTTCTCTCCTTCCCTCTCTTTCTCGTGTGTGTGTGTGTGTGTGTGTGTGTGTGTGTGTGTGTGTGTGTGTGTGTGTGTGTGTGTGTGTGTGTGTGTGTGTGTGTGTGTGTGTAGATCTACAAGTCCACCAAGTGTAATGATGTGCAGCAAACTGGATACTGCCCCAGAGGACCATTCTGTGCCTTTGCACATGATGAGAGTGAGCAACACAACACAGAGACACACTTGTGATGAACATGATGTAAACTAGCCTCGTCCCCAGGCTCTCCCCTCGCACGTGCACATATGACCTTTGCACCTGAACAAAACTTAAGAAGGGGGAGAGCCTGGTACGCGAAATCACATGATCCCAAATTACGTAATTGCCTTACATAGCTACCCGTCTGCCAGAGCTTCCCTGTACTGTTTACCTGTACGTGTATAGCCGATTTGCCGTCTTATTGGGATGTATATCGCTCTCTTCATGCATTGGCTAGGCTATAGTTCGACATCAAGCGTGCACGCATACATGTAACGCTAGTCCACTACATGCTCTAAAGCCGTGGAGTCTACTTGCAGCATGATGAGAAGCGCCTTACTTTCATTCCAGTTGGCACGCAGTAAGCCCTACTGCCTTTTACTGTTTAATACTTGTACGTTCACATTGCTGTGCACAGGAAATACCGCCCACGCTGTTAATTGCCAAGTCTTTCTACCCCCTTTCTACCCTAGGGCAGTGCACGTTATTTCGCGTACCAGGCTCTCCCCTGTCTTATTTTACTACGGGTTCAAAGGTCGTTCGCTGTACGCTCGCAGGGGAGAGCCTGGGGACGAGGCTAGCTGTAAACCAAGTGACATGTTACCCCTCCCTCCCTTCCCTCCCTCCCTTCTCTCCCTCCCTTCCCTCTCTTCCAATGCAGAGGAGTTATCTGCTCCTAGAGATCTGACAGATGAGCCAATGATCACATCTGCCAGTCCATTAGTGGTAAGTTGGCCATGACCTCTGACCTCTCTCTCCCCTCTGTACACTATACATGTAACTGTTACCTCTGTGTGTGTGTGTGTTTGAAGATGCAGGGAGGAGGAGGTGCATCTGGTGACTCAGAGCAACTGTACTCTACCTCACCCCACACCAAGTCCCTCCCTCAGCCCATCGGCCGGCCAGAGAGGACCAGCAGTACCTCGTCAGATACATTTCAGCGAGCTGTGGGGGCAGAGGTCAAGAGCAAATCCTTAGAGGATGAGGGACAGGTACAGGTAACAACTGCATGGCTAGCATGTACCAACATATAATGTACAATGTCAGTAGACTAGGTCAGCCCAGCCATTACTGTGGGTGGGTGTGTCTCTCATGCACTGCCTACAGACATACATTAGGAAGCAGATCCAGGCGATTGATGCAGACACCAGTTTAGATGAAAGTGAGAGAGCCAGAAGGAAGCAGGTCAGCTCTCAGACTAAGTATTGAAGGGCAGTGCCTGATGATGCTGTGTCTATGTATGTAATAGGCTCATTTATCTTCCCTTCCAGAACTTACTGCGGCTGTCGTTAGGGGCAGCAGGTGCAGGGGTCTCCCCCGATGCAGGCCAGCTGCAGTCTCACAGTCTCCCCTCCAGTGTCTCGGATGCCCTGGAGGCCATGGGAATGGAGGACCTGAACCTGGAGGAACTGGACCCTGGGGGGCTCAGGGATGACCCTCAGGAGGTCACCACACACACACACACACACACACACACACACACACACACACACACACACACACACACACACACACACACACACACACACACACTGGGTGGCAGCCACCAGCCAATCTGTGGCATGTAAAAGACCCCATCTCTCACCATAGAATCATGTTTTCCTTCAACCTACACTTATGCAGATGCTGGGCACTGGTATTCTGGGACAGAGTCCAGTGGCCCATGGCTTTATGCAGTCTTTCCAGCAACAGCAGCACTCCGGAGGCCATTCGTACCCCTATTCCACCCCCCTGGGCCCCCTCTCCCCATACGGAAACCCTCAACCCACCGGACTGCCAGTGAGTCTACTTTTGAGAGAAGAGAGATCGTCTTCAGACATGTTACCACAGTCCCTACAGCACCACATTCACACAATGGCTGGGTACTCCCCCTCGTCCACACCATCCCCATTCCATTCCTCGGCCTCCCAATCCGCATTTCATCACGGTCCCCCACAGAGAATTGCCTCCCAGGGTATTTCTCCTGTCCCTGGCCCCCTGGGGAAAATCCCCCCTTCGCCCACCAAACCTGGCTCGATGGTCAGCACTCATTACAGTACACAAAAGAGTCTGACAATTTGACCACGCCCTATAATTATTTGCATATTGTCTGTCCAGTTTCAGGCAGCTCTAGCCTCTCCAGTTGATAAGTCTGAGTCAATGTTACGTGAGGAGTTACGACAGGAGTTACGACAGGCACAGCAGAATCTCTCTTCGTGGCAGGAATCTTGGAAACAGGCCAAGGCAGCGTGTGAGGCATGGAAGAAGGAGGCAGAGGAGGTGACAACTAGAGCTAGTAGGAGGATTGAGGAGGTGAGCTAGAGAGGAGTAGAGGGCTGGGGGCAGAGGGGAGAGGGAGGGAGGAGTGTATACATGTCCCACCAACTTCTACGATTTTCTCCTATAGCTGGAGAGACAGTTGCAAGAGGCACAATCTCAGTTGGGAGGCAGTGCAGGTGGTGGCCACCTCCGGGCACTGGCTGAAGGGTCAGAGATTAACTCTCTCCCACTTTCTAAACTGGAGGCCCTCAGGCAGCAGCTCCGGAGAGACATCGATCGCCTTGACTCTGTAAGTCAGTACTGCACACAGGATGTAGGCAATCCTTACCTCGTTAGTTTTAACGACAGGGTTTCCCCCTCTTTGCAGTGTATCCAGCAACGAAGAATCACACTTTGCATGGAGTGTAAGGAGTTTCCCCGCTGTGTTCTGACTCAGCCCTGCCAGCACTGCGTCCTCTGTGAACAATGTGCAGAATCCCTCGGAAAGGAGCCGCAGTGTCCCTACTGCCACGAAAGGATTACCCAATGTTCCACAGTAATCCTCCCTCTCTAGGCAGCAATGTGGGTTATTTATACCACCCACCTCATGTGCATTAGGAGTGACTGATGAATTTAGGGTTAGACACTAGGTCATTAGCCAATTCATGTCGTGTACACCTACACCTCGAGTTTTTATCTGCTTCTATTTAAAGAGCACTTACCATACCACCTCTGAGCATCTTATAATGTCAATGTCATATCCCTAGCATCTGTGTGTGTTTGTGTGTTATGTAAACATGCCCAAAACTAGTTTCCATTTAGGATTTTTCATTTAGCGTTCGTAAATGACAACAATGTTCAGCCCAGTTTGCCCTACACTCTCTTATTTGAACATGTTTCATATCTGTCAAGTTGTCTATCATTATTATAGCTAGGGCACTGGGCATCTAGTTCCTGTACACATCTACCACTCTTTGTACTGAGTGTGAGAAATTGTCAGTATTATTACGTCATATTATAGACAGAATAATTTAATCGAGTCTCAATTGATTATTATTTATGCTTCACCTGTCACTGTTTTAGTCTCATTTTCCATATTAATAATGTTTTACTCGAAATGAAAATGATGTTAGACGGGGTGTGCATGCAGTGAGTGAGAGGCGGTGAGGACACTTAGCTAGTGGGTGTTGAAGAGGAGTCAGTCTGAGTTCCATTCTGGTCTGGGTCTGGGACAGGAATTCCAAGGGAGTGTAGTATGTTGGAGGCGGGGCCAGCAGCTTCGGGTTGGGCCGACAGAGAAGACAGAAGATTGTGTGCCAGGTTGAGATCATCCTGCCCACCATCCCCGGGGACCAGGCTACTCTTAAACCCACTGGCCTTCAGCTCTTGATCCATCTGTTCCATAATCTCTCTCATTTCCTCCTCTTCCTCACCACTCTCACTACTTTCACTCATCACCTCGTCCCCATGTGCACCCTCCTCTCCTTCTGTCATCATCCCCTCCAACATCCTCAGCACAGTGGCTGTGTCAAACTCAACTCTGTCCCTCCCATCCACTGATGACCTACAGACAAACACGATGGACATTCCAAGACCAGTTATTAGGGTGGGCATTACCATGGTAACTCAGCTCCCTCGTGAGATGAGATGGTGTTGACAAAAGACTTTATTCCATGTACAAAGGACTTCACTGCAGCCCCCTCATTGGGACCCTTCTCTGCCCCCTGCCCCCCCTCATTGGGACCCTTCTCTGCCCCCTGGCCCCTCTCATTGGGACCCCTATCTGCCCCCTTGCCTTCTGCCCCCTTACTCGGACCTTCTCTATCTGAACAACACACCTCACCACCATTCGTCTGCAGAGATGAATACCACTCAACTCAAGTCTCTGGTACACACAGCAGCTGTAACCAGTGGGCTGTACCTGATTGCTGCCTTGTGGCATGTACCCAGCAGCCTTCTTCATCATGGCATCCAGCTCACCAGGGGATATCCTCATCCACTCATCACCTAGTAACTCACTACACTACCTAAAGTGTACTAGAGTGGGATGGAGCTCACTGTCGGGAGGAGGGAGGGGCCTGTTCTTCTGTATCACCTCCTCCTCTCGTCCAGGGTCAGATGTCAATATCTGGACCACCACATGGCCAGCTGCTCTCAGTGGGTCCCTGCAGATGACCACCAGGTGAGCCCTGCTACACACCCCTCAGTCCCACTACCTGTGCTCTCCATCTTCTCCCTCCCTTCCCTCTGTGTGGTCCATAACATTGGACATGAAGTACTCCCTGGCAGCAGTCAGCAGGTTCTGGTACTGCCTGGAGCCCTGTAGCTCCCCCTGACAGCACACAGCAATACACATTACAATATCCACATCTCCGCATGTTTATACCTGAAAATAATCCTTCTCTTGAAGAGTTTGGAGGAATTTTATCCAGCGGGGGTCAGTAGAAATATCCCGTTGGACCCCTGATTTGTCCCCTCTCGTGCCCCCCACAGCGCATACCAACATCTCAAGCCCACACGTCTGGGGGGGTTCCAATGTCAGACACAGTGGGTGAGATACAGTGGATTACGTACCAACTTCATGCCCAGCTCATAGGCTTGGTGGGTGGGGCTGGTGGGTGAGGGTCTTGAAAACCCAGAGTGGGGCGGTGGATTAAATCTTTGATGGAGGAGTTTGGCATAGAGACATCGAGTAAAGGTCACCTGTTGGTGTGAAATGAGAGTTCCACAGTGCCTCCCCCCCCCCCCCCCGATTGTCTTCCCCCAGCCCCCCATAGGGGGTCTAGCTCACTACCGAGGTCATGAGGCTGGAGTGGGAGGAGGGGGAGAAGTGCCGCATGGACTTAATGGCCTTCATGTCTCCAGCATCCCGGTCACAGAGAGCATGCACAGCAGCTGCCACCAGAGTCTGGTCACATGACATCACATGACCCACCGGCCACGGCACATAGCAGTGGGCTCTATGCTGGTTAGTGTTCATAGCATCAGGGAAACTGAATGTGAAGGCATTTCATCACGACAGAGGATACAGTTGGAATTGACATATACCAGGAGGTCCTCAGTTGTATGGCCTCTTGTACAGCCTCTGATGCCTGAGTGGGCACCATCGGATTAACAACCAGGTCTACCGCCTCCTGTAAGGTGGGTGTGGCCACTGGATAGCACGTGACATCCGCAGGAGTGAGAGGCCTGGGGATGATGTGCACCGCCCCTCGATAGAGAAATACCTGTGGCCACACTAATGTAGTTAGCAGGCATTGTGTTGACACACTACATATGTAAATGGAATAGGGAATTAGCTTACACAGTAGATGTATATATACACACATCTAAAGATGCTAAAGGTTAGCCTTGCTATTGTACATTCAGCAGAGGTGAAGATTCTCCCATTTCAGTTGTGGGTAAGGCAGGAAATTGACCATCAATAGTACAGCCACAAATGAAATATTCTTCAGGTCACTGAGGATGGGAATTGCAATTTTAGTGGGAAATATTTTTCCTAATATGGAAATGTTACTATTTAGGGCAAGCCACATCCAAGGAAGCAGTGGATAACCTCTGCCCTTTAGTTAACTGAGGAAGATGACATCATAGCTATTGGCTGAAAATATACTATATATGGAAACGGATACTATTAATATCAGTCTGCAGCCTCTCAAGGTACAGACAAGTGGGAGCCAAGGGAGGTAGGGTATAAATAGGACTTGCACACACTCATTTGAATATTTCTCAACTTGAATGTACCCTGTTTTGTGCAGTCTCTGGTTGGAGCCATCCTGGGAGACAGTGAGCAGCTTCGATAAGCAAAAACTCTCCATCATCATCACTCACACTGCAGACAACCAACCATTGCAGAAGACATACAACTTGTTATGGACAGCACTCAAGTCAGAGGTGATGTCATGCCGGGACGTAGGACAGACAAATGTCTCTCGAAGGTACTACGACACAGAGGAAGGGGTGCAAGGAGGGTGGACCCGTCGTGGCTAAAGGAGTTAAAACTGAAACTACAGCAGAACATCAGCTCTAAACACGGTACGTCTCATCTTCCTCTGTGCATGCAAATACTGGGCCTCTGATACAGATTAAGAATAACCCCTTACAAACCCACCTGATAACGAGGTTCGGGACACATTTACTGATCTCTGATAGCAGGTATACCACCAGCCACTCATCTTCAATGTTGTCACGGTAACACAGGTGCCCACACAAATGAGGAGGATAAGTAGATTCTAAAAAATTAGGTCAGACTTAATCCTACAAGCCAGCCAGTGTTTGTGGTATATTCATGAAAGGTATGAAGGGTATTCATGCTACTGATCAGGCAAACAGCCATGCGAAAACGCCCCCATATACAGTCACGAGGATGCATGCAAAATAAACAAACACATTCCTTACGTTCCTGCGCCCCCGGGGGCCGCACCCCCAGCCGAAATGGTTCGTAGTGCCACACGTGGTCTTTGGCAAGCCCATTGGCAAGCTCTGTGCATTTCACAGCCAGGCAGGTTAGGTCGTGCTGTAGTCCAGTAGCAGCTTGTCCTGTACTGGAGGGAAATAGTCGGTAGAAGACGGTGTTCTCTGGCCGGGGGCATGAATTCGGGTCATCCATGTGCTAAAATTTGCTTTCACGCGCCTAGTGCGCGCGCTTCTAATAGATTACATCATTGCATAAACTCGCATCTGGTTGGTTAGAAATTGCGTAATGGTCTAAAAAAGGCCCGTCCTAAAATAGTTTGTCGGTATTGCATCAGCCAAGTCGGAAATTTTAAGACTAGTTTGACGAGACGCACGCAGTTCATAGAATATTCCTTCTCTCAAAGAGGTGCTTGACTAGTCCTTCGTAGACTACGAGCAGAGTCTCTAGGTCTCTCCAGTTGGATACAAGAGGATGCGCTTTGCCCTTTCGATGTTCAAGAAATCTCGCTCACTGTCAAGTCGTACCGAACGCACTACAAGTTAATCAGCTCTCCCAAGGAGTTTGTATCTAAAGTAAAGTAATTTTAAGTCCTTGTTGAAGCCACCGTGTTTGGAGACTTCAAGGATGGCCTGCTAGAGGGTCCTGGCTTTGCCACCCGCCGTACAAAATGATCAGTAAAGACTATAAAATGGGGTAAGGCGCGTACAGGAATGGACGTTGGGAGCTGTATAGTATTAGTGGTGTGTGTGTAGCCATGACTCGTTTGTTCTTTTCCCTTAGGTTACCCCACTCTCCACTTACCCTCTCGGTCTGCAACCGTTCCAAGAAGCGTAATGAACGTGCTCACGTCAGACACTGTGGCTGTCCCCGACAGCTCCTTTCCCTTCAGCAATGAGCTGGAGGGCCTTCTCGAGCCCCAGTCATCCCCCGAGGACTGCGCGGCCGCCATCGGCCTGAAACTGGCCTCGTGGCAGGGAGACGATGGCTCCAATTTCTATCTACCTCCGTATGGTCCAGGTATGTACAGTACATTGTATGTAATGGTGGGCAGTGTGTTGAGCGCTCTCTTCTCTGCTCTCTTCCAGACTACTGTGGACTGGATGTTGACTGGATGTGTCAGAACACACTCCTCCCAACCCCCCAGGACCAGGAGACTGATGTGGGGCTCCTCCTCCACCCTCCCGTTACCTACACAAGCTCCAATACCTTCCCTTCTGTGCTCACTCCTGACTCCAGCCATCCCTCCACACCTACATCTCAATACCAGTCAGATGTTCTCAACATCCTCTTCAACCCAGACGCCCAACTCAGTCAGTCCCCAGACATTCTCCCTCAGTTTGATGGGCACTCTCCTCTCTCAAGTCCAGCAAGCTATCACCCTTCCCCCGCTACCTACACTCCCACTTCAGCTGGCTACGACTTCACATCCACCTCGTATGACCCAACCCCTGCCGGGACATTCCTCCCCTCCCCTCTTCCTCCATCGCAAGAGTCCTCCCCTGAAGCTACCTCGTACTACGCCATGCCACAAGCTGACTCACCCTCCTCTCCCTGCTGTACTGTGGACACAAAGGCAGAGGGAATCAGAGACTTACTTGCGAAGAGTACACCTTCCCCAACTGGCAGTGACCTGCACAAGAGGGATGCAGCCGTGCTCACCGATCCCAGTGAAGGGGTAGTGAAGGGCAAGAGACGGAAGTTGAGCAAAGTGGCAAAGAAGGAGCGGAAGAAGGAGCAGAACAAACAGGCAGCTCTTCGCTACCGACAGCGGAAGAGAGGAGAGGCAGACACAGTGGAGTCGAAGAGAGAAGAACTTGAGGCTGTTAACAGAGACCTGAAATCCAAGGTTAACTCACTGACGGCCGAGATTAACTACCTCAAGAAGCTGTGGGGTGAAATTGAAGCTGTCAGGGGAAGAAGTCTTGATGAACAGTCACAAACTCTAGTAGTTGTGTAGTGTCTTTCTGTTGTGATCTCACCACTGTCTTGTCCCACTCCCACTCATCATCACCACATTATATGTACATGCAGTCAGCTTTCAGCTTTAAAATGTTACTGGATATATAGTTTTTCTATCTTTTCTGAACTTTTATATAATTCTTTTGTATATTAAATTTTTCAAAATTCTTAAAAATAAACATGACACACACTGCAGACAAATGTCTAGTGTTAGAGAGAGATTTTATCAACTAGTTCCCTATAGGGACTGTTGCCAGCTGCTCCTCTAGCCTTCACAGCTCCATGGTGACAGAACTGCAAAAAGGTAGTCACAAGTTAGGTAGAGCATATTTCAGCACCTTTGCAACAGGAGCCTGTAAACCACACACTGTTTTTAAGTGTCCTCTATGTACTAATGACACTTAGAAACAGTGTGTGATTTACAGGCTCCTGTTGCAAAGTTGTTGAAATACGCTGTACATGATGGCAACACAATCATATGAGGAATCTAGGGAGGACACCCTATCACATGACGGTATATAATTATGTGGTTAGACAAATTAAGAACAATGCCAGCTGCAATTTCACAAGAAAAGGTACCGCCACTAATTGGACATGGCTGCCAGTGCAGTCCATACAACACATGCTAGCAGGCCAATAGCAGGTCAGTAGAGGGTGGGGTAGAGGGTGGGGTAGAGGGTGGGGTAGAGGGCTTACAAGTATCTTGCCGTCACAGCACTTGCGAGCCAGGTTCCACAAGTTGACCAACAGAGGAGACAGGTTGGTGGCTTCCGAGAGTTCGGCATGGGAGAACAGCCTGGAATGTGGCAGTGTGGTATATGGTTAGCAGCAGTGTGGTATATGGCAGCAGTGTGGTATATGGTTAGTGGCAGTGTGGTATATGGTTAGCAGCAGTGTGGTATATGGTTAGCGGCAGTGTGGTATATGGTTAGCGGCAGTGTGGTATATGGTTAGCGGCAGTGTGGTATATGGTTAGTGGCAGTGTGGTATATGGTTAGTGGCAGTGTGGTATATGGTTAGTGACAGTGTGGTATATGGTTAGTGGCAGTGTGGTATATGGTTAGTGGCAGTGTGGTATATGGTTAGTGGCAGTGTGGTATATGGTTAGTGGCAGTGTGGTATATGGTTAGCGGCAGTGTGGTATATGGTTAGCGGCAGTGTGGTATATGGTTAGCGGCAGTGTGGTATATGGTTAGTGGCAGTGTGGTATATGGTTAGCGGCAGTGTGGTATATGGTTAGCGGCAGTGTGGTATATGGTTAGCAGCAGTGTGGTATATGGTTAGTGGCAGTGTGGTATATGGTTAGTGGCAGTGTGGTATATGGTTAGTGGCAGTGTGGTATATGGTTAGTGGCAGTGTGGTATATGGTTAGTGGCAGTGTGGTATATGGTTAGCAGCAGTGTGGTATATGGTTAGTGGCAGTGTGGTATATGGTTAGTGGCAGTGTGGTATATGGTTAGCGGCAGTGTGGTATATGGTTAGCGGCAGTGTGGTATATGGTTAGTGGCAGTGTGGTATATGGTTAGTGGCAGTGTGGTATATGGTTAGTGACAGTGTGGTATATGGTTAGTGGCAGTGTGGTATATGGTTAGCGGCAGTGTGGTATATGTGGCAGTGTGGTATATGGTTAGTGGCAGTGTGGTATATGGTTAGTGGCAGTGTGGTATATGGTTAGTGGCAGTGTGGTATATGGTTAGCGGCAGTGTGGTATATGGTTAGTGGCAGTGTGGTATATGGTTAGCAGCAGTGTGGTATATGGTTAGCGGCAGTGTGGTATATGGTTAGCGGCAGTGTGGTATATGTGGCAGTGTGGTATATGGTTAGTGGCAGTGTGGTATATGGTTAGTGGCAGTGTGGTATATGGTTAGTGGCAGTGTGGTATATGGTTAGTGGCAGTGTGGTATATGGTTAGCAGCAGTGTGGTATATGGTTAGTGGCAGTGTGGTATATGGTTAGTGGCAGTGTGGTATATGGTTAGTGACAGTGTGGTATATGGTTAGTGGCAGTGTGGTATATGGTTAGCGGCAGTGTGGTATATGTGGCAGTGTGGTATATGGTTAGTGGCAGTGTGGTATATGGTTAGTGGCAGTGTGGTATATGGTTAGCGGCAGTGTGGTATATGTGGCAGTGTGGTATATGGTTAGTGGCAGTGTGGTATATGGTTAGTGGCAGTGTGGTATATGGTTAGTGGCAGTGTGGTATATGGTTAGCGGCAGTGTGGTATATGGTTAGTGGCAGTGTGGTATATGGTTAGCAGCAGTGTGGTATATGGTTAGCGGCAGTGTGGTATATGGTTAGCGGCAGTGTGGTATATGTGGCAGTGTGGTATATGGTTAGTGGCAGTGTGGTATATGGTTAGTGGCAGTGTGGTATATGGTTAGTGGCAGTGTGGTATATGGTTAGTGGCAGTGTGGTATATGGTTAGCAGCAGTGTGGTATATGGTTAGTGGCAGTGTGGTATATGGTTAGTGGCAGTGTGGTATATGGTTAGTGGCAGTGTGGTATATGGTTAGTGGCAGTGTGGTATATGGTTAGTGGCAGTGTGGTATATGGTTAGTGGCAGTGTGGTATATGGTTAGCGGCAGTGTGGTATATGGTTAGTGGCAGTGTGGTATGTGGTTAGTATTAGAGACAGATTCTCACTAGGTACTGTACCTGACAAAGAGCCCTAGGGCTACTTGTGACTGTCTCTTTTTTGTCTAAAAAATGGAAGGGAGGGGGGAGGGAGGGAGGGAGGGAGGGAGGGAGGGAGGGAGGAGGTGAGGTAGACAAATCCTCTGTGCCTTACCTCAGCAGTGGCCCCCAGTCCCTTCATGTACTCCATGACCTGCTCCATTAGTGTGTGGACCAACTTGGCCACCTCCACAACCAGCTTAGGGTCGCCGGCATACAGGCTATCGTTGCAGTCCACTGGGAAGGAGAGACAAAGGAGAGAGACTATTGTCTAAGGATGTGGTGAATCAGACACTGCCCCCAATACTCACCTTTCTCTACATTGTACAGATATCTTTCCTGCAGTAGAGAGAGAGAAACAATCCCTACTACAAGATTACATAACAAGTCATGCATTCAGTCATGCAACAGAATTCCGGCACCAATCATACTACTACTGTTAACCCTGAATGGCCTGTACACAAGGTGTCTGATTACATTTGGGACTGCAAAATGTTATTTAAAATTCTGTTACCTGACATGCTGCAGCAAGAAGGCACGTGGCGTTCATGTACACTCTTATCTTACAGTCCGTGGTGGAGGACCAGCTATAGTCCCCCAGACCATTCAGGAGGCCTCGGAGGAGATAGAGAGCTTGCTGGTCTGGGTTGTCCTGGAGGTAATATGCATTACATCATCAACAATTACGGGGGCAATGATGTCATGTACTAACTGGTACAGTGAGAAGGGTAGAGAGAAAAGAGTTAAAGTACTCCACCATAAAACGCTCTGTGGACTGTCTCTTGCGATCTAGCTCTGTGGAAGGGAAATAGACTAGACTAGGTGTGTGTGTGTGTGTGTGTGTGTGTGTGTGTGTGTGTGTGTGTGTGTGTGTGTGTGTGTGTGAGAGAGAGAGAGAGAGAGAGAGAGAGAGAGAGAGAGAGAGAGAGAGAGAGAGAGAGAGAGAGAGAGAGAGAGAGAATGCACACACACCCATGAATTGTGGGACCTCCTTCACTGAATTGATGGCCTCTTTGAAGAAGGCATCACCTGTGGCATGAATAGAGGGAGACACGCCCTACAGCACTCTATTGGTGGTAACTAGGGGTAACAGGTGTGCCCACCTTGAGAGAGAGCTCCATTAGCAATGGCAACCCTCCCAGACAGGAGGTACAGGTTTAGCCTCAGGAGGATGTTGTCCACAGAGGGGATAGTGATGTAGCAGTAGGCAGCACATGCTCGCACAAAGGCAGCTGTCTTGCGTGTGTGTACACCCTTCACTAGGCGTCGTGTTTCCATGGCAAGAGAGTTCACACTCTGAAACATATCAGCAACAGTGATCACAGAGCAGAGGAGGAAGGAGGCTGGAGTGCCTATACCTGTATCAAGTAGACCAGAATTGTGTCCACATTAGAGAAGGAGGCTCTGGCCTCCACGTAGAACCCCAGCTGCTGCTCAAAATCTCGACCAAAACTAATCTGTAGAAACAGTTCACTCAGTCCTCAGTTGGTACAGAATGAGTCATGTCTACCTTCATCAGGAATCCAACCACAAGACTGCCAATCTGCCTCCTCTCGTCATCAAGGCTCAGAGCACTGCAGACAGTAGAGGGAGTGACCACTACACAGAGAGGTCATGTGTCTCACCTGAGGTGGTCGTGCATGGCCTTACAGAGGTACATGTTGGCATTAATTACTACTGGATCACTGGTGACTTCTTTCTGATGACTGCATGTGACATCATATGACATCACATGACATCACATGAGGTCAGAAGAGGCTCACATGATAAAGCTCTTGACAACATTCTGACATACTTCGACCTTGACAGACTCTTTCTGTAGGAGGTCCATGAACGGAAGGAACTTCTCCTACAGAAAGACAAATAATGTACATCACTTGAGAGAGAGAGAGAGAGTGTGTGTGTGTGTGTGTGTGTGTGTGTGTGTGTGTGTGTGTGTGTGTGTGTGTGTGTGTGTGTGTGTGTGTGTGTGTGTGTGTGTGTGTGAGGGATTGACCATGGAGAATAGTTGATGGAAGTTTGTCATGTGTGCCAGTATGCGGTTGATGATGGAGACCAGCTCGGGGTAGTGCTCCTCAAAGGCCCTCCCCTGAGTCATGTGTTTGATGATATCATCCAATAGAGTGTTCACCTCACGTTTCTGGAGGTCAGAGGACAAACGATAGTTGGTCACATGACACAAGTGTGAGCCGACTTACAGAGAAATGTTTGGCCACATACTCCATCCAGACCTGTGTACACTGGATGTACTCCTGAGGGGAGAGAGAGATAGGGCCAACAGGGCGAGGAAGAGAGAGACACTTACCGAAGGATCTGCTAGTTTAGACACCGTCTTCCACACCTGGGGGGTAGGGGGGTAGGGGAATTTTACCACTGGAGGGGGAGGAGGGGGGCAAGAGAAGTTCTCACAGTATTGAGCAGATGTAACTTGTCTTTCTGTGGAGGATCTGCAGCCACCACACAGTTTCCTAGTGACACATACAACTTGTACTGGGGACAAACAGACCTTATAAATATTCATGAGTACAACAAGTACACATGTTCCTACTTTGGGTAGGCCTGTGTCTTGGCAGTCCTTGACCATATCTGCAAACATTAGTGATTGTTGAGCTACGTACTCGGGCTTGAAACTGTTCATGACTGCATTCAGAACCGGAGCACTGGAATGAGACCCAAACCAAGGATAACATTGATCACATCACTACACACTGACCAAACCTGACTACACTCTCTTTAATTCTAGCCAGGACGTCGTCCAACGCAGCCTACAGAGGGACAGAGGTGATGGTTGAGAACCATGGAGATGGGGTGTACATGTACCTCTGTGGCTCTATGGGCAATACACTGTAAGATCCACTCCACAGCCGGCCAGTAGAGGTACAGGTACTCAGACATGTCCAGACCCTGCATGACCAGTGTGTTCTGTACCTGGTCTGTGTTGACCTGAGGGGGAGGGAGGGAAGGAGGGAGGGGAGTGAGGAGTGAGGGAGGGAAGAATGAGGGGGGGAGGGAAGGGAGGAAGGAGGGAGGGAGGGAGGGAAGATGAGGAGTGAGGTGTGCGAGGAGAGACAGCTCTAGAGCTACCTGGCAGTAAGTTGTGAGGTAGTCAGTGAAATTAGGGATGAGGTGCATCCGAGACTCAGGAGCTATGGACATCCCCACACGACACAGGTAGGCCCGGGCATAGGCCGCTACTAGCGGGTTACCAATCCCTCGAATCATCTTAGTCAGGCGGATGAGGGCCTGTGTGTACTCCTTGTTCGTGAGGAAGCTGTAGCATTTCATGATGGCCGCCTCCACATAGCTGAGTTGAGTTAGGGAGTGCTGACATGGAGTGAAGAGAGGGGAGAGGGGGAGGGGAGAGAGGGGAGAGGGGGAGGGGAGAGGGGGAGAGGGGGAGAGGGGGAGAGGGAAGAAGGGGAGGGGAGAGAGGGGGAGGGGAGAGAGGGGAGAGGGGGAGGGAGAGAGGCTGGTGAGGGGGATACAATCGAGGGATCAATTCTCGGATAGAGGCAATCTTGAAGAACCAATTCCGGCACGTCTCCTTCCCCGAGTCAGGAACTTGGTCTGATGTGAATTTCTCAGGCAACATGATAGGTTTAATGGCCCCCGGGGGCAAAAATGTTGACTTGCGTCGAATCCGATCATACACCAGATAACCTGCTCAGTGAATGTCACATCAGTATATCTCAGTATATCTTAGTATACCTCAGTATACCTCAGTAAAACTGACCAAAGTTATCCAGTATGTCTGTAATGAGGACAAATTTACTGGGATAGAACTGGATGACTTTTGTATCAATAAGAAGTTTGGAGCACTGTGCAGGGGGAGGTAGAGAAAAACATATTTCGCCCCCTTCCCCAACCATATTTTGCCCCCCCCCCCCCCCACCATATTTGCCCCCCTCGCCATATTTCTACCTGAATGGCAATTTTAAGAGCCTTGACCCTCTGGTCATTGTCCCACGAGTTGATCAAGTTCTGATTCAGTTCCTCTATCTTCCGTAGGTACTCGGCCTGATTGAGGTTGAGTGTCTCTCGCACACTGCCTTCTTCAATGTCGTCCAACTGCTCCAGGCGGGATTTCACCTACAAGTCATGTTACAGTCACATGACAAAAGAGCAGCTGTGAACAAAATGTCAACACCACCTTATCTGCTGCTGCTGCTTGAGCCTTCGTCTCCACTACACAGAGAAGACAACCATGTGACTAGTGTGGGACAACCATGTGACTAGTGTGGGACAACCATGTGACTAGTGTGGGACAATCATGTGACTAGTGTGGGACAACCATGTGACTAGTGTGGGACAACCATGTGACTAGTGTGGGACAATCATGTGACTAGTGTGGGACAACCATGTGACTAGTGTGGGACAACCATGTGACTAGTGTGGGACAACCATGTGACTAGTGTGGGACAACCATGTGACTAGTGTGGGACAACCATGTGACTAGTGTGGGACAACCATGTGACTAGTGTGGGACATATGCATGTAGCAGGACACTGTGCTAGTACTGCAGCTCACACTTCTCCCTCTCTTCAGAGGGCAGGAAGGAGGTGGTGATGGGGATACGTTGAGATGTTGTGTATGTACTGAGGATAGATGTCCGCTTTGAGCTCCAGGGTTCAAAGGTCTCGTCTGTCTCTACATCGACTGGTTCCTATTAAGACATTGTTGTCAGTGAGTGTGGCAGCTGTCAGAGGAGAGTCAGGCTACCTCCTTCTTGGCTCCAAAGCTGTTGACCTCAATGGAGGCAGCTGAGAGTGGATCCAGAAGGGCAGTCGAAAGGGGGTCTGATGCTGCAGAAACTGACAGGGGGTCGTGCAGGGGGTCGCCGGTGGGTGGGGCTGCAGAAGTGTCCTTTGACCCCTTGTCGTTTTTCCCTTTCTTTGCTGTAGCAGTTTCAACAGACTGTAGAGGAGACACTAGAGTACTTAGAGAGTACCACTACAGTAGCCAACTCACCGTTACAATGCCCATGAGCGGATGATCGCCAGTGCTCTCCTCGCGAGGGAGAGTGATGCGCTCTAGTTCCACGTCATACTGGCGCGCGCGAGGCCGCCTGTAAACCGAGAGAGGTAAGGCACACCCGCGGTCTCTATCAGTAAGTGGCTTACCAGTTGAAATCTGCCGCAGCCATTGCACAGCAAAGAACGCACGTGACCTGCTAAAGTTCAATGCAAGACGTGAACATAAAGTGGGTGGGGCTACTATTCTATTTATACGAAAGATATTTTATACGCGGGACAACAAGCTGCATCCTAGCCTAACTCTATTCCTACCCACTGCAGACACTTCAAGTTTACTTTCAGGTAGTGTGAGACAGAATTCTGTAAGTGTGATAATTTGATAACCTCACTTTTCTTTTTACCACTGCCAGAAGTGGAACATGACCCAACAGTCTTCCCGGTCATCCCTCATCACTGCATTCTTCAAATCCCCGCCCCACACAGCAGAGAAGGAGAATGGAGACTGGATATCCCCAACAGAAGTGACTAGCGATGGAGAGAACTCCAGGTGTAGTCTGGCAGAAGGTGATATGAGCAGTGATAATGTGGGGATGTTTGCAGTCAACCTCTCCAGTCTCCTCAGCCACCCAATGGGACCGCGGACACTGTCGGAGGATACTGGGGTACATCGTACGGACAGCTCCCCCCTATCTCCCACTAATGGTCTACCTTCAGTACTGGAGAATGGCAATGGCCCTCAGTCCACATGTGGTTCTGGTATGAGACAAGGTAGTCTGGTCTGGGACACCTCCACTGGTAAACTTGGTCTAAAACCAGCAGTCCCCCTGGCCACACCCACCTCGTCCAGCGAGACAGTGGGGGATGAGGTGGAGCTCGTGGTGAGTGTGAAGAGATGTCATTTGGTCCAAGTATGTGGCCTCCAGGAGAAGGGAGGGTCAGGATCCCAGGCCACCCCTGACACTGGTAGTGATACCTCCTCTGATGTGGAAGTCACTTGTTCTCTGGAGCCTTGTGACCTGGATGAGAGCTGTGTGATAGTGTCAGCCTCCTCCCCACCCCCTCCTGCCCCAGTCAAGACCTCCTCCCCACCCCCTCCTGCCCCAGTCAAGATCTCCTCCCTGCCATCACACCCGACCTCGACCTCTCTCACTGGGCCCTGGGCCAAGATATTCAGACATTCCAGCAGGCAAAGGGTGAGGCCCGGCACTCCTGTTAGTGATGGTGTTACGTGCTCAGTAGCAGTGTCACCAACGCGAAGCCCCATTCGCAGCCCTAAGAGGCATCGGTCGGCCTCTCGTTCCCCTCGATCACGTGGTGGGTCCCAGTCACCTCATTCTCACCGGAGCCCTGCTAGAAACTCTCCTCTCCACAGCCAACACAAAGGTGTCCCCACCCCAGCCAGTCCTCTCAAGGCAGCTGTCAAGGCCAGGAAACTCTCCTTCCATCCACCAGTAACCAAGAAGATTAAGATGGAGTCTGACCATGCTCCCTTTGCTGGTCTGATACACGTGAGGCAGGAGGCTAGCAATGAGCCCCTCTGGACACTGCCCTCAACTAAACCACTGTTCAACTTCAGACCTGTTTCCTCAGCTGCCCCCCAAGTGTCCCCAGGGCCCAGCCTGAAGTCATGTCTGGAGTTATCGGGGGAGAGAGAGAGGCCTGGTATGTGTCACCCACTGCTGCCCATTGCCCCCGACCAGAGGGACCGTGTTCTGAAAACACTAACTGAGGCACATCCTCAGGAGAGGGTGCAGCATATCTTCCAGCGATACTGCCTGATAAGAGAAGGGAGTAACACGCCTCTCACTTCTTCCCTTCCCTCTCAGCAACAACAGAACTACAGAGTCGAGCAGAGCCATCGGAATCCTCTAGTGTGCAGTATTCATGTCCTCAACAAGGTGAACAGAATGATCAAGGTGGATGCAGCTGCTTACAGCGATAGAACTGGTCTGAGAAAGTCCCTTCGACTGAGGAGGAAGAGGAGCTCGTCACTGATAGGTGATTCTGAGGTGACGACAGAGACAAGGAAGAAAGGACGAGTGAACATCGACGACACCAGATCAGAAGTGACCTGTGAGGTGACCGACCATCATGAAGACATGAAGAGAGAGTCCGTCACTGACTTGTGGAGTGAGGTGTATCGTCCACAGAGAAGAGATGAAATGATCGGGAACAAGATGAAGGTCCAGCAGCTCCATGACTGGCTCCAGAAGTGGGGGAACAAGAGGTCCAACAGCCAAAACCTGTCTGAAGATGTTTCCAAACATGACAAGAAGAGGTGGAGAAGAAAACGCTCTGATGTTGGATCTCGGGGTTCCAGGGAAAATTCCCCCATACCAGAATGGGTTCAGAGGGAAGGGGATGATGACTTCTTGTCTGTGGCTCATTTGCGGCGGAAGAAACGGGTTGTGCTGGGATGTCATAGTTCAGAGTCTGAGGAAGAAGAGGAGGAGGAGGGGGGAGAGTGTGAGGGGGAGGAGGGGGAGGGAGTGGCTTCTGTGATGCTGTTATGTGGCCCCGTAGGGAGTGGGAAGACTGCTGCTGTGTACGCATGTGCATCCGAACTAGGGTTCAAGGTATACAGCGAGATAGCCCCACCCATCCAATGCCTGTACATTAACTACACGTTACCCACATCCGTAGGTATTTGAAGTGAATTCCAGTTCCGTGAGGTCACGAGGGAGCCTTGTGGCCACTCTAAAGGAAGCTACTCTCTCCCATCATGTCTCCACACAACCCAGACCAACCCAGCCACTTGGCAGCTCCAGCACATCCTCCTCCATACGGCCTGTTGAGAAGATGGTGAAGTCACCAGTTGACAGTCAATTAGACCGAAGGAGTGGGAGGAAGAAGAAGGCTCAAGAAGGTGGACTGCTGTCATTCTTCAAACCACTGAGTGAGAGGGAAGACAGGGCACCTCCCAGGAGGAAGGAGGGTACAGTTCACATGACTACTGCCCAGTCCGTCCACTCCACTGATATGAGGCAGAACATCACTGCACAGGTCTCCCTGGAAACCAGTACAGTGGTCCTTCTTGAAGAGGTAAGTGTTCTTCCTCCGCTTCTCTCTCTCTCTCCTTACTCTCTCCTCCCTCAGGTGGACATTCTCTTTGAGAGTGACCGAGGATTCTGGAGTGGTGTGTATGATGTCATTGATACCTCCAGGAGGCCCATCATCCTCACCTGCAATGGTACAGCCAGTCATAACAGTGTTAGCCTGCTGTAAAGAGGTGTGTCCCTTATGTCAGATTCCAGGTATGACTTGGACTGTGGACATGTGAAGATAGAGTTTGAGCCTCCGTCTCTGGTAAGGGTGGAGATGTAGGGGGTGGGGTGTGTGCTGAGAGTCATGCTCATCTTCCAGGTGGAGTTGGGGCTGCATGCACAACTGCTGTGCTTGTCACATGACTGTCACATGACCTCAGAGGCAGCTGTGGAGTTAGCAGACAGACTTCATGCAGACATCCGCCGTGTGTTCCTCAGCCTTCAGTTCTGGACCACACCCACCACCACCCATCACCCATCTCTCCACCAACTAGCAGGTACATGTGTGTCCACGTGGCATGTGGTGATCAGAATATGTCCCCTGCTCACAGGCCTTCCACCCCCTCACTGGTGTAGAGGGGAGAGACCCACTACCTCCCTTCCCCCTCATCTCCTCCTGCCATGGAAGATGTTTCCTTGCCACAGAGCCCCTAGTGCCTGCTATGAAGAGATGGACACAGCTGCTCACTGTGCTGAGCAACACTCATATGTGGATACTGTTGCTATGGAGAGGAGGTCACATGATCGTCATGTGATGTATGTTGATGATGTAATCAGACCGTGGTGGGTGTGTCAAGAGGAGTGTGGTGTGCTGGATGAGCTACCGGTGAGGGAGTGTGTGTGGGGAGAGGAGATGGTGAATGGTGCCCTGTGTGAGGAGGTGAAAGGGAGGGTGGGAGGGGTTGTGAGAGGTGAATCACTCAGTACCACATTCTGGACAGAGTTGAATAGGTAAAGAGCAGCAGATTACATTGTATGATACTTCAGAGCTCTTCACATCACACCTCTCTCTCTCTCTCTCTCTCTCTCTCTCTCTCTCTCTCTCTCTCTCTCTCTCTCTCTCTCTCTCTCTCTCTCTCTCTCTCTCTCTCTCTCAAGTGTACGGCAGTGCCTAAAACGCTGTGCACAGCTGTTCAGCCTTCACAATAGCCAGGTGGGTGTGGCTACTGATGGACTGCCCTTCCTGAGGACAATATGCAACTGTGAAAGCCACCGTGAAGAGTCTAGGACAAAGAGAAGGTTTGAAGGTCACTGATCATATGACTGGTCATGTGACTGTGATTTTATTTTCCAGATTCAGGCACTACCTGCAAGCATCTGTTGTAGATCAATTGCATTTAAGAACGTTGCCTCTCACCACAAGATTTTCTGTTTCTTAATCTCTATATTTCTACACATCTCTTTGTATAGTCTCTCTTCTCCCTCTCTCAACATTTCATTATACTGAAGTCTGTTACCCACATGCGCATGCGCAAATCTTGTGTTCGCGGGGCCCCAGCTCCGCCCTCTCTTTGCACTACAAAAATGGGCACTAACGCGGGCTGGCCAGAGGCGTTCGGGTTCTCTGTGTGTGGTGGGGTTCCTGTGGTGATCTGCCAAGTGGAGGAAGGCGGGTCGGCCCAGCAAGCCGGCCTCCAGCCGGGAGATATCATCACAGAACTGGACGGTCAGGATGTGAAGCAGTGGAACCTAGGGCAGGTTATCAGACCATATTCTAGTGTACCTCAACACTGCGTGAGCTATATGGTCACGTGTAGGTCATATCCGGAGCCAGGGAGTCTGCTAAGGTCCCTCCCAGTATGGTGGTGATTTCACGAGTGAGAGAGTTCCGCCTACGTCCGGATAAGGAGGGAGGATATGGTATCACATTACGGGGTAACTGCCCCGTTTTCATCCGATCTGTGGATTTCCTGAGCCCAGCTCGACAGGCTGGTATCCGATCTGGTGATCTTCTACTGGAAGTGAATGGGACAGACGTTCGACACTCCTCCAAATTGGAAGTGTTAGAGCTGCTGAGAGGATCGAGGGATGAGCTCTCGGTAGTGGTGGTAGCTGGTGGACTGGACTGGGCCCCCCTCCCCAGCTCACCTCCCTCTACCTCAGCTCTCAAAAAATCTCAACAACTGAAGATCAGTACCAAACACAAGAAAGCTATTGATTTCCACAACAAGGTACGTACTGCCCACCTCACTGGTGGTCACTGACAGTCTCCACCACCTACCACTGGTGGTCGCTGACAGTCTCCACCACCTACCACTGGTGGTCACTGACAGTCTCCACCACCTACCACTGGTGGTCACTGACAGTCTCCACCACCTACCACTGGTGGTCGCTGACAGTCTCCACCACCTACCACTGGTGGTCACTGACAGTCTCCACCACCTACCACTGGTGGTCGCTGACAGTCTCCACCACCTACCACTGGTGGTCGCTGACAGTCTCCACCACCTACCACTGGTGGTCGCTGACAGTCTCCACCACCTACCACTGGTGGTCACTGACAGTCTCCACCACCTACCACTGGTGGTCACTGACAGTCTCCACCACCTACCACTGGTGGTCAATGACAGTCTCCACCACCTACACAGGTGAGGTACTACCTCCTCAATGACAATGTGAAGAAGACTCATCTGTGGACTCTCCTGCGTCTGTATGCCCGGGACAGGAATGTAGACAGCCTGGCAGGCTCTCTTGGTGTACTGCTGGAGGGCCCCATTGAGAGACGGCTCATTCCAGCTGTCAGGTAGGCGTGTCTGCTGTCTGACGGTAATAAGTGGCTTACAACATTCCATACAGGGACTTCCTGCAGCCTCGACACCGCCCCAGGTTTGACAACATCCTCTCATACACTCCAAACACTTTCCCAGCCACACCCACAAGGAGGAGCTCAGTGGACACACTGGCCATGCCACGCCCTCTAGCCTCTACTAGGTAAGTCCACCCAACCCATACCAGCTGCCAGCTCATTGCCACTCACTCCCCTCCATCAGGAGTGCTCAATGGACATCCAGTCTCCCAACACTTACTGCCAAGGGAGGTAAAGAGAGGTATGACATTACCTTCCTTCCTCCTCCTCCTCCTCACTCCTTCACCCCTCCCTCCCCTCCCCCCAGGTTGGTCAGAATACATCGTGGCAATGGTGGATTTGGTTTCTCTCTGAGTGGCAATGCTCCTGTCTTTATCCGCTCTGTGGATGCTGGAGGGCCTGCAGCACTAGCTGGCCTCAAGCCTGGAGACCAGCTCCTTGGTGTGAATGGACTGAACATCAGGTGGATTACCAAGAGACGATCTTACCACCTGCCAGTGAGAACTGTCTTCTACCATCTCTAGGAATGCAACACACTCTCATGTGGTTCGACTGCTGAGGGGTAGTGGCACTTCTCCATCTCTCTTGGTCTCCTCCATGGAGAGAGGGAGGCCAAGTTCGTCCAGATACAGAGGGGGTGTGGCTTTAGAAGGTACTGAGCCGCAGACAAATGCATTCCAACAAAAAATGGCTGAAGTTCTGTTGCCACAAGAAAAGGAGAAAGTAATCGAACAACTCACTACGTACTCCAGACAGAGGTGACCATTGGAGGCCAGATTTTGTGTTGTGATAATTGCATCGTTATTGCAGGGACATCTCTAAATTAGTGGAGGGTCTGCACACATTGCTAGATGATCCCACAAAGATGGTATTGTTTCACTACGTGTGCCAGCTGCTTCCTGAGGAGGCACAGGCTGAGTTTGACCACGTAGCAGCCTCCAGGCTTGCAGATGGTGAGGACACTCTGCTGCCCATAGGCAGGCTGTACAGCCACGATATTTGGTCTCCAGGTAATGCACTGGAGGATACAGCAATTGGGAGTGTTGGAGAGTGTGAAGGGTTCGGGAATGGTGGGGAGGACAGGGGGATATTAGACCACCTGGGGGAGGAGGGCGAGGGGGAGGAAGGAGGGCATATGGAGGTACTGGGGGAGAGGATGGAGCCATGGCAGAAGGAGGATCTCAGGGTGAAGAGGAGGAGCATGGAGACCACACCAAGTGAGGAGAGAGAGAGAGGGGGAGGGAGAGAGAGAGGAGAGAGCCTTCACTGTCTCACGGCATACATGCAGTGGGGCAGAGCCTTGCTGAGCTGCTGAGCAAAAGGGAGGCCACTACACCTGCCAAGAGGTGTCCCACTGAAGTCACACCCACTGCCACACCCACTCCTACCACACCCAATGTCACTTCGACCTCCACACCAGGCGTTGTTCCCCCTCCTCCACCCACCCCAGTTGTTGGACCTGGAGGGGTACCGATCCCTCCTCCCCCTCCCCCCTCCCTCCCCACCTCATCCCAGCCACACATGAAGAGGGTCAATTGGCAGAAGTTGCACAGGACTGATGGAACAGTGTGGGGAGAGGTAGGTTTGATTCCCATGTTTTCATACTGTCATACACTCATTCCCCATTCTTACACAGTTGAGTGGACTCAATGAAGCCATAGAACTGGCTGACCTGGACACACAATTTGCTGTGCGCAAGTCTAAAGGTCAGCATTCCTCCCCTCCAATCTTCATAATCCTCACCTCCTCCACATGTACTCCCACAGAGTCAGGAGGAGGGAAGCCAAAGAAACCTGCAATATTGGACTCTAAAAAGGCCTACAATATCTGTGAGGCTCAGATCTTGACACACTCCACATAAGTAGCTCTCACCTCTCCCTCCCCCCTCCCCCCTCCCCCCCCTCCCCCCCCCTCCCTCCCACCCTCCCCCTCTCCTTCCTCCCTCCCTCCCTCCCTCCCTCCCCAGCCATCCTACTGGCCCACCTGAAGCTGCCAACACAGACCATAAAACATGCAGTCCTCTCCTGTGATGACACAATACTTGGTGAACAGCACCTCAGGCAGATGGAGGCATTTGCACCAGACAAGAAAGAGGTGACCTCTAGCATGTAGTGGGCGGGGCTAATCCTAATTGAAATTGTATGACTGTCTGCAGTGTTTGGGGTTTGCCCGTTACTATGACAACCCATCTATTTTGAGTCTACCAGACCAGTTCTCATGCGAGGTGAACACTGCCTCTGGTCCCATTCCATACCACATGACTATACCTCATTCTGTCATTCTAGATGAGCACCATTCCATGTTACCAGCAGCGTCTCCATGCCATGGTGTTTCAGATGCACTATCAGGAGAAAGTTGATGAGATTACACCGGTGTGTGTGTGTGTGTGTGTGTGTGTGTGTGTGTGTGTGTGTGTGTGTGTGTGTGTGTGTGTGTGTGTATGCCCTTCCAAACACATATTTAATGATCTGTTACAGGACCTGGAGGCCATATGCCAGGCTTCAGTTCAGCTGCAAAAGAGCAAACTCTTTAAGAAGATTCTTGAGGTTTGTAAGATCTCATGGCTTCTCTCTCACTGCATTGTATATATACCTCCCTCTCTCTCACATCCACACCACCCCACCACCTCCCTCTCTCTCACACCCACACCACCCCACACCTCCCTCTCTCTCACACCCACACCACCCCACACCTCCCTCTCTCTCACACCCACACCACCCCACCACCTCCCTCTCTCTCACACCCACACCACCCCACACCTCCCTCTCTCTCACACCCACACCACACCACCACCTCCTTCTCTCTCACACCCACACCACTCTCCCCTCCACCCACAATACCGCCCCCTCTCTCACTAGCTGGTGCTGGCTATTGGTAACCATATGAACATGGGGAATACACGCATTGGACAGGCACAAGGATTCCGAATTTCATTCCTGTCACAGCTGCATGGACTGCGGACCACAGATGGCCAATCCACCCTCCTCCACTTCCTTGCTGCACTAGTGGAGAGAAAGTTCCCTCAGGTTCTGGAGTTCCATGAAGATCTGCCCACATGCAAGCACGCTGCCAGAGGTACATGTACCATAGTGTGCTGTAGTCAGTGATAGGGTGGTATGTAACCACTGCAGTGTCAGGACAAACATTAGAGGCAGAGGTGAATGAGCTATCTCAAGGACTACGAGTGAGTCCCCCTCCCCCCCTCCCCCCTCCCCCTCCATACTTACTGCTATGCCATTCTCGACATAGGACATCAGAAAAGACATTAGTGAGATCAGCTCAAGAGATAAGCTTCCTGGAGACCGTTTCCAAGAAGTGATGACGGTCAGTAACAACTACTTCCATCCCCCCTCACTCCCCACCCTCACCCCCCCCCCCCCCCACACACACAGACCTTCCTAACTGAGGCAGATGGTAGGATGACAGAGCTATTGAGACTGTACTCTCGCATGAAACAGGAATACAAGCAGGTTGTCCACTTCTTTGGAGAAGACCCCACCAAGATGAGAATTGACGACTTCTTCGGTATCTTTGCCTCGTTCATGACAGACTTCCAGGCAAGTTGTCCTGATCTGATCGTGAGCAGACTGTGGATGACCTTTGACCTCTGCAGAGAGCAGTTCAGGACAACAAGAGGGCCCGCTATGAAGGGGAGGTTCGGAGGCGACTGGAGGGAGGGATGGCCAGAAGACAGGGCCAGACCAGTAAGCCCCACCCACCAGGCCCAGCAGATGACCAATATCTTAAGTTCAAAGAAGAGCTGGAAAATATGCACCTCAGACCAGTACCAGAGAAACCACAGTCCAGTATGGAACAGAGACCACAGCAGACTGACTTCACCCACCTTCTCAGACCCAGGGCCACACCCACCACCCCCAGACCATCACCGTTTGATGAGGAGACTCACTTTTAACATAACAGGATTAGTACCACAAGTCTTTGTCCAAGTGATAACTAATTGACAACTAATTTACACTTCCATACACTAATTAAGGTCCATACACTAATTCCTGAGAGAATGCAAAGCATTTGTGAGTGAGCACAATGAATGGAAGAGGCAAGGCTGGCTAGTTTGTGCATTGCACAGGACCGGGACACATGGGCACTGACCAGTCAGTTGATGAGATATACATACATACATACATACCTACATACATACCTACCTACCTACCTACCTACCTACCTACCTACATATATACATACCTACCTACCTACCTACCTACAAACAGAATTGGCATTGAGTTCACTAGTACAGGCTCACTGAAGTCACCCAATTATTAGCTCCATTTACACTAACTAGTGAAATACTAAGCATTGTTGGCAAGCGGGAGAGTGCGCACGCAAAATTAGAAGCACATACAGCATTACAGTATGTACAGTGCAGGTTACATATAGAGAGAGAGAGAATCGCCCGTCACATCACTAGGAGGGCTCGTTACACTCGCCAATTAAGCAGAAGACAAAGTTATGATACAGATTGCATTACAAACAAGAGATCAGTTACAACGAAAATAGACAAATTCACTAAAAAAATTAAATCTATTCCAATACACACATTCACTCCCAGCCTGTGCATTAAGTAGTACATTTAAAAACAAACAGCCGTATGCATAGTCAGTATGAGTGTATATATATATATATCTCTGTTAAGTAGACAACCCTAAAATTGTGTACTGTTAAGAGTCTATGTGGACATGTACAGACACTAAAGAGAGAGAGAGAGAAAGCAGCTGCTGCACTCACAGGAGGTTGGCTGCCTCCAAATTCTCTCTGATAATAGTGTCCAGTACAACGCCAAACACCACTTTGATGTTGGTGGTGTCTGTTGCCGTGGTGAAGTGGGGGTAGATGATCTTGCCCTTGTTAAGATTGCGTTCCATGAACTCACTCTGAATGAATCGACTTGCGGCTTCTACATCGCGGTCAGGACCTAGCATAAAACGATGTGAAGTCTGGAGTGAAACCTTACAACTGACACACACACACACACACACACACACACACACACACACACACACACACACACACACACACACGTGGAACTGCACACATTTACAAACATCGCAATGGGGTATGTCTACACCATTGGGTGTACTACGTGGCCCTGTGCCATACTGCATGGCCCTGTGCCATACTGCGTGGCCCTGTGCCATACTGCGTGGCCCTGTGCCATACTGCGTGGCCCTGTGCCATATACTGCGTGGCCCTGTGCCATACTGCGTGGCCCTGTGCCATACTACGTGGCCCTGTGCCATACTGCGTGGCCCTGTGCCATACTGCATGGCCCTGTGCCATACTGCGTGGCCCTGTGCCATACCTGTGTACTGGGAGAAGTAGAGACGTAAATGACGGTCAGAATTTTGAATTTTGTCCTTGAACAGGTCTGCCTTGTTTAAGAACAGAATCTACTCCACAAAATATAACAGAGGGACAGAGGGAGAGGGAGGGAGGGAGGAAGGGGGGAGGGGGGGGAGGGAGGGGGGGAGGGAGGGAGGGAGGGAGGGAGGGAGGGAGGGAGAGGACAAGGAGAGAAAAAGAGGGAGGAGAGAGAAGCAGTAAACAATAAATTGATACCGTCAAAGCCCCCAAGGCAGTGAGCCAGAGCTGGTGACATCGAGCCAGTAAACAAAAGGCACTCCCCCCACTATCAGCCACACTATCTCACAATAACATGTACTCTACTGGGTGGCCACCACTACTAATTGTAACACTGGGATACTAAATATAGAACAAGTTGCTATAAATAGCACTAACTGACCATGGCAGTTTTTACGAAGAATTTATTGTTGCATATCGCCTGGAACAGATTAAGACTCTCCTCCAGTCGATTCTACAGTAGGTGGCATACAGTATCCACACACACCACATATACCAACAATTCCAGCTGCAATATACACACAGAGTGTGTAGTTACCGTCTTTCCATCCTCAAACAATGTCATGTCATAGCCGCTCAGAGCACACACAAACAGAACTGCTCGTACGTCATCAAAACACTGGATCCATTTTCTTCTTTCTGACCTTTGACCTCCAACATCGACCACCCTGGGACAGGAAAACAACGATTATGAGGGGAGAGAAGGAGAGAGGAGAGGGGAGGGGCACCTGTAAGTGAGCTGTTTGACACGGAATGAGGTCTCGATGATACCGGTGGTCTGGACTCGGGACCGCAGCACGTCCTGTTCATCAGGGACGTAGTCATCAGACAGAAGTCTCTCCATGTTTTGGAAGTAACTGCAGAAAGAATGAATGCACTAAAGTGCAGAACCCTCAGCACCATGATCATGAGTTAGACCCGAGTGTATATAATACCGCATGCACGAATTCTCGAACGCAGAGGCGCTATAGAAATTTACGTGTAACGGGAAGTATACGGAAGACCTTTAGTCAAAGATGGAGACGAAAGACAAAGAAGCTCGCTGCCTTACTATCGAGTCGTATTCCAGGTAGTGTTTAGCCTATTGTTAGCCTTTTTAGGACCCTTAGAAGGCTATGCTGTCGAAAAAGTGCGCGGAATGTCGCTGCAGTACTTTGTAGGATGTCACGGGTAAGCAAATGACGCCATAACTTTTGAACGGAGCTGTTTCAGAGAAAACCCCACAAATTTTTTGACCTCCGTTGCCCGCTGAGTACGCGACAATATTTTCAGGACGAACAGACGCTCCAGAGGTGAGATTTGACTTAACAGACACACACACACACACACAGACAGACCCAACTACCGTAACCCTCGCTGCGCATGCACGCCGAGGGTTAACAAGTACATACACAACCTCTCACAACTGGAGTCAGGGATTCCACCCAGAAAGACAGACACCTCACTATACCCTAACAAAGGTGAGAGGTCAAAAGCCTCTAGAGTTACTATCTAATATGTACATTTGGGAACCATAAGTTGTCAACAGTAACCGGGAGAAGCTGCCTCCATACGCAGGGGGCTGTAACTAGAAAAATGAATAATAACAGCTGCTTCCAACACCTTTCACCGCCAAAGCACTCTAACACATTCAACCTCCAAACATAGGCACACCACCTTACAACTCTGGTGGCATCACTACACATAATCCTCACGTCCAAAAACTTACTATGGTGCAGAGTCATTCAGTTGGTATTCGTAGGCTCTGCTAAAACATTCCTGGACTCCAGAGTCAGCCCATATACTGGTGAAGGCAGTGGTAACCTCCGGAGGAAAGGTTTCGTATGAAGAGAGAGAGGTAGAGAGACCCAGGATGACCCTGGCCTGATCCTGGAGGGAAGTAGGGCAAGTGTTACACACTATGCTCCTAGGGAGGCTTGTATCAGATACCTGACTGGCTGGACTGGCGTAGGGGATACCGAGCTTCTCCATCGCATTTACTACCACACGCATGGAGGCTGCGAGGTTGCCATAGATAACAGACTGCAGCAGGAAAGTGGGGAGAGGAGACAACGGGGAGAGGGAGAGAGGGAGGACGGAGAGAGGGAGAGAGAGGACATACTATATAGCACCTCAAGTCACTGGTTGACAATTCACATCAAAGCAGCATTAGTAGTACTGTAGTGTCCAATGGATGAGGCTTCACAATTCAATAGCTGACTAGACTGTGAGGGGCAGTACATGAGCTCATTATTGGAGGAGTCCCTTTATCCTGCTCAGTGAGTGAGCTCATAATTAGAGGGGTCTCCCAATGCCTCCTAGTGGGATAGCTACTGTTGGTGGGTGCCCACCACCAATACCAGCCTTGTTCCCCCAGCCTTGGTAAACATTCAGCTGAAAACTGCCAACATTCATGAAGACCTGGACATGGTGGTCTCCCTAAACACCCCACAAGCTGGTACCTTGAAACTGCGCAGCTCTGTAAGGTTGTACCCATCTCCGTGGATAATCTTCATCTGCTTCACGACAGTGCTCTTTCCCGACTCCCCAGCCCCTATGAGGGTTACAGTTACAATGGCCACACTCAATACCAGCACACACCTTGCCCTCCACAACAATAGGACGCCATATGAAGGTCAATGTGTACATAGCACCGCTAGCTGTCATTACGTGATACTATACACTCACTAGAATTTTGCAAAGTGGGTTAGCATGCCATCTCCTTTGAATCAAAACAATGCTACAGTACAATGTGAACATTTCACTTTCTACAAGACAGGGGCTGTTACATTTACATACATACTAACCTAGTAGAAGAATTTTGATGGTGTTCTCGTAATCCTTGGCATCGTGCCTCAACTGCCGGTCGATGGCAGAGCTCCTCTGTTTAGCATCCCTCTCTTCTGGTGTTGAGCTAACACACCCACCCATTGTGGGGTCTGTGACAGAACCTCTGTTGTCTGATGTAAGGTGTGTAGTGTAGTGAGCTGTGGGGAGAGAACGTAAGGAACAAGTCGACAATGATAAAAGTACAAGAAAACATATTAGGGGGTGGGGTTTGTATGCAGTACCAGCTCTGTCACCTATCACCATTCCTTTCTCTTCCTCTCCTTAAAATCACAGGCTTTGCATGGCCGCCTGCCTCTCCCAACATGAGGCCGCCGCGCGATGGGATATGAATATGGAGTAGCTCGGGGTATAGGTCAGCTTGAGCGCCAGCCAAGCCCAGCGCTTTTAGCACGACAATGTTCTTGGAGTAACCAGAGTAACGCAGTTTAACGTCTTCCTCACCTTCTTCCGACGCTGTCCCAAGCAAGAGGTCTTTTCACACACAAAATGGTCGCTCTCAGCTAGGCCCACCCAGATCACGAGAAACAAGAGAGTATCCGGAGATTGAACAGATTTACGTAAATATGCAAAGCGTTTACGGAGTAAGGCGGAAGAAGTAACTAACGGTTGTCGGTGTGAAGTAGCCGCTGTGTAGGGCTCCCTTCGTGAGTTGTGTACACACCCAGACGACAACGTTGGTCTACTTATGTACTCTCTGCCCCTACAGTGTAGTGAGTGAGTGACATGGCGGAATCACAACCAGACCCCACTGAGCCTCAGACATCAAAGATATCTAAAGCCAGTGCCATCCGAACTGTAGACAAGAAGGAGGAGACCACCTTCTCAGAGACAGTGCTGCGTAAGGTCCACGCCCTTCGTTGCCACCGTAAGCTGTGTGATGTGGTACTGAGGGCTGGGGACAGGGAGATACCGACCCATCGGGCCATCCTCTCTGCATCCAGCTCCTACTTCCTGGCCATGTTCACACACCAACTACTAGAGAGTGAACAAGAAGTGGTAGAAATGAAGGACATGGATCCCGAGATCCTCTCTGCACTGGTCGACTTTTCCTACACTGGTAACATCACAGTGACCGTGGAGAACGTCCAGGAGATTCTCTCTGCTGCGTCACTGCTACAGATATCACAGGTCCAGAACCTCTGCTGTGAGTTTCTCAAGCAGCAGCTGGATGCCTCCAACTGCCTCGGGATCAAGTGCTTTGCTGAAGCCAATGGCTGTTCTCAACTTTCTGACATCATCAACACATTTGCTAGACAGCACTTTCAGGAGGTGGCCCTAGGCAGCGAGTTCTTGAACAACACCTGGGAGAGCATTGCCGCTCTCATCTCTAGTAATGATCTTAATGTGAAGAAAGAGGAGGATGTGTACCTGTCGGTCCTGCAGTGGGTGAAACAGAGCCCCTCCGAACGCACAGAACACCTCCCCAAACTGCTGAGCCATGTCCGCCTACCCACGCTCTCTGTTCCCTTCCTCATGCACGAGGTAGACGGGGAGCCACTGATTCGGGAGAATGTCCAGTGTCGAGACCTCGTGGACGAGGCAAAGAAGTACCACCTGCTGCCAGAGAGCCGTGATATCCGATCTGCCAACTGCCGTTTTGTTCCTCGCAAGTCAACTGTTGGGACATTATATGCCGTGGGTGGCAAGGAATCATCGGAGAGCATCACCCGCTCAGTGGAGTCCTACAACTTTATGGAGGACAAGTGGAAGGAGGCCACAGGAATGATTGTACGCAGGCAGCAGCTGGGAGTGGGGGTCCTGGATGGGAAGGTGTATGCTGTGGGAGGGTCCGATGGCTCGCTAAGACTGAGCAGTGTAGAGTGTTTTGATGCCACAACCAACTTCTGGTCCTTTGTTGCTCCGATGAGCACATGCAGGTCAGGAGTGGCGGTGGGTGTCCTTGGTGGCGCAATGTATGCTGCCGGTGGGTATGATGGCCGATCATGTCTCAATACCGTAGAGAGATTTGATCTGGACAAGAACGTGTGGAGCCCTGTGGCCCAGATGAGCACTCGGAGGAGCTTCCCTGGAGTGGCTGTATTTAATGGGAAACTGTACATTTTTGGTGGCAATGATGGAACCTCCTTTTTGAATGTAGTGGAGTGCTATGACCCACACATCAACCGGTGGTGTACTCTGACCCCACTGAACAAGCCTCGTGCTGGGATAGGAGTGACTGTCCTTGGCCAGCAGATCTTTGTGGCCGGAGGAAATGATGGGACCTCAAGACTAGACTCATTTGATTTTCTCGATGTCCGTAGCGGAAAATGGCACACTGCGGCTCACATGATCTCCTCCAGAGATGGAGTGTGCCTGTGTACACTGGGGAACAGTCTGGTAGCAGTTGGAGGGATCAACGGACCCTCCTACCTCAAGAGCTCTGAGATGTATGATGCTGTTAACAATACATGGGAGATGGTGGCGTCCATGGAGACGTGCCGGGCAGCTGCTGGTGTGGCGGTCGTCCCATAGCAAAATGTTTGTCTTGTTTGTTGTTTCTGTGTTGATATCTGTTAATACACATTATAATGAATTTATTCAAAACACACTTTCAATTTCAGGGATGGTGAATCACATGATTACATGACTGTCTTTATATATATGTGGGGTTAAAAAATAACATTTGAGGAATGAAGGAAGCCTAGTCCTATGTAGAAATGACGGTGACATGCAAAAGGAAACTAGAATATTTGAATGCGGTTATTTTTAGAGTCACAAATAAACAGGAATCCATCTTGGTCTACAGCCAGTCCCCACGGGTAGTTGAGCTCCCCAGCTCCAGAGCCTTCTTTGCATAGTGTCCCCACGAACTGTCCGGTTGTGTGAAAGATGGAGATCCTGTTGTTCCCTTGCTCAGAGACATATACGTAGTGAGGAGTGGTGCAGATCCCAACGGGAGACTTGAGTCTTCCCTTCTCTTCTCCCTCACCTCCAAAGTGGGTTAGGTAGGCACCATCCGGTGAGAACACCACCACTCTGTGAAGGCTGTAGTCAGCAACATAGGCATTGCCCTGTGTGTCGATGGCAATGTCTGCAGGGCTCTGCAGCTGGCCAGGGCCGTCGGTTGACTTTCCAAATGTGCGGATGAACTTGAGGTTTAGATCAAAGACATTGATTCTGGAGTTGCCATAGTCACAGACATAAAGTTGGTCGTTGAATATCTTGATTCCATCTGCCCATTTAAACTCTCCATTTCCTGTTCCTTCTTTCCCTACAGTGGAGATCACTTCCCCTTTCTTGCTCAATCGATACACCTTTGAGGCAAATGTGGAGACGTACAGATCTCCATTGGTGTGGACAGCTGTGCCTGTAGTACGGGCATAGCCAAATGGTGGGGAGCCAATTAGACCAATGGAACGAACTTTATTTCCATCACGACTGAAAACAGAGATGCGGCAGTGCTGAGATTCACTGATGTACAGGAGTCCCTCGGGAGACAGGGACACTCTGTTGGGTAAGACCCCGGTAATCATGGTGGTCGGCTTGTCGAGTTGTGTGGGAGGATATTGAACAAATACTTTGAATGTTGCGATGTCGACATTGTTGACGTGGACTGAGAGGACATGGCGGCCTCTTTGGATGGGGACATATGCCATCTCATATGTAGGAGAATTGTGGCTAACTAGAGTGGCTTTGATGGTGGTAGAGTTTTCCCCAGCCTCTGATTTCAGCTCAGCTCTCACAGCTTGCTTTGTCTGACAAACGTGTCCTTGAACATCAACCAGGTCCAGGGTAAACCGAGCTTCTTGGTTGGTGGTGGCTGCCTCCAGTCCACTTCCTCGCAGAATGCAGCGAGATGGGTCAGGCTGGAACTCGTACACCTCGCTGGTCTCCTGGCACAACTGAGCCAGCATCTCAGCTGGGACCGTGTGAATAGCTGTGTTGGCAACCTCCTTTGGTCGAAGGTAGAGTTTACGATTCTTGTGCATCAACTCCAACATCTGCTTGCACAGGTCATTTTTCATGGCTGCAAACTGCTCTGCTGATGTCTTTGCGGCCGTCTTGTCCACATAGCTGATCAGTTCACTCATCTCTCCCTGTGCTTCTTTCATCTCCTTCTCCTGCTCTTGGAGAATGTTCATCTTTTCATTCACGATTTCTCGGGACTGCTTCAGCAGAACTTGTTTCCTCTGTTCCAGAATCACTTTCAGCTTTTCAAATGAGTCACAGATCATCTGTTCCACTGACTGGCCTTGTGTGCTGACAGCCTCCTTGCTCCACTGGATGTCCCCTATTGCCTCTACTACATTACCGCTGAACTCTTTGACAGGTGCAAGAGTTGACATGATCTCCTGTTTGGCTACGTCGTGTGAGTTCATGAATCCACACTTGTGTCCCTTGTGGTCTGAGGTGGTGCAGTCTCTACACACTCTTTTCTTGCAGTCAAAGCAGTACATCTTGAGCATCTCTCCACTGTGCCGGCTGCACACTGCACGCTGGTCACTGGAGGAGGAAATCCGGCGACGAAATTGAGGCTCTTCATTTTTCTCTATTGGTAGGAACTTATGGCTGCAATGAAAAAGAGTTAAATACAACTCTATTGAAATTGTTATAATTGACTTCACAGTGTGAAATATTAGCAAGTGAAAACTACTTTAGATGTTGCTAGCTGTTGAAGTTCAACAGTTACTATAATACATACACCATACAGTCCTACCGGTGGTTCATATCTTGATCTGGTCTATATATTAGTCAATTGTAATACCTGGTTCTTCTGCTAATAAACTAATTTTGCACTGAATAAATTAATTTTTTCAGCTAGCTACAGTATGATTCAGAGCTATCACTAGTACTAAAACTGCAGTTATGACCTTCTAACAGTTTTGCTTACTGCCTGCATTATACATGTACTGACAAGGAGGAAACTGCACACTGCACAACAACCACACAGCAGGCCGGGCAGGCTTTATTTACTGCACTTTGGAGGTATCTGTACACATGCAGACCTACAGTCAGTCCAATACTGCAGTCCTGTACCTTGGGGAGCGATGGGGGGATCTCCTGTCCTCTGCTCTAGCCATCTGGAGGTGTCTAACCCGATGATATCCAGCAATATTGGTCTCTACTAGAAGTGTATGTATCAACTCGCAGGCTAACTGGACAACTGACAGTGGAGACTGGGTGAGGCACTTTTGAAGGAATGTCTGGGGGATGCTATACATGATAATCACATTCCCTGAACACTTAAAATTCCACACCACCTTCCTAATTATAGACTGAAGTTTATGTCTAAAATTGTCAACCCATTGGCCACAGGAATGGCAGCAATGTCTACAATTAATGGACAACTGTGCAAGTTCCCTGTGCTTCTGACAACATGATAAAGGTGTGGACACAGCTTAACAGCTCAAAAATGTGGAACATCAACACTACATAATGAGCTGGTCCCCCCAACACACAACAGAGGCCATAGGATTATACCCTACATGGTAATGCTAGAGAAGATGGAGGTCAGCCATGTACCAACAACAACTTATCATTAATACCAGTTAGACAATCATTGTGAGAAATGATATAGTAAAAACCTGTAATAAATTAGAGATTTTGGTACAAAATTTAGGATTTATCAGACAGTATGGAAACAATGATCAGTTTTCCCCCATCCAGTCCTACTAGGACATGACTGGCATGTTTGGTGTGGTGGTCCAGCACCACACTGATACATCTGATGGGCTCCAGGAGGTTGACACTGTTCATCTGTCGCAGACTGCAGAGACACACACACACACACACACACACACACACACACACACACACACACACACACACACACACACACACACACACACACACACAGACCACACAAATAGTTATTACCCAACCTCAGTACTATGTATACAATCATTGTGTGAATTGTCCAGTGTTGAAATTCAGAGAATAGTTGTGACAAGTGGTTATGACAAGTAGTTATTAAAACTGGTGTGGGAGTTAATCTGCATTCTTGTAGTGCTGGGAATGTAAATATACCTCTTCTTCCTAGAGACAAAGCAATTGGCTGGAAAGCTCAGGGAATGAATAGTACAACTAGTGCAACTAGCTTATCCTCCCTTGTCCATAGGGAACAACAAGGTAATCTCGTTAGATACTGGCTGGCAACAATGAAAGACAGTACAGTGACTGAAGCCAAGATGCCCAGTCCAGCCACAGGCAGGAGAGAGGGGGGCGATGGCCACTACAATAGTTGAGCCTCCCCCACAGTAGTAATACATATGTGAAATGTAATGAGGCACTACATATACAGGGAGACATTCTCCAGGTGATGGATATTGTTACTGGCTATGAAAGAGTAACACGCGTACAATGATGAGCATGCAGCTGTGTGGTGTACTAGGTCAATAGCTGGACAGGCCACAGAGACATATCAACTGAAGTAAGTGACCACCATCACACAGCTCCCCACAGGCCATACTGACCTGTATAGGTCCCTAAATGTGAGAAAACCTCTCGTATTTCCAGTAATAAGATACTTGTCAACAACAACAACTGCATTGAGCCGTTCACTCAGGTCTTTCTCTATGATGAGACCACCGTTGACACTGTAGAGATGAAGGCAGGGTGGTCTCAGTTGGCACTGCACATCCTACACAGGCAGAGAGAGAGGATATAACACAGGACACATCCAGTGACCTTAGCATGTGAATCACTCACACAGTAGATACAGGTAAAGTTGGATGGTATGTACAGAGTGCACAGGATGTCAGGGACAGTAAGGTGGTGTATGTACACATTGAATCACTAACTATGGGGTCTTGCAGGGCAGAGGAATGCCTTTGAGTAGGCAGTTCACTGGTACAAGGAGCTACCGCAGAGAAAGGATGCCATTCCATTAGGGAAATTATTGGCCTGTTTTTAGCTAATTAGGAAGATTACTATATTGTTAGTGATGACGTCATTTGACATGTCACTATTGAAGGGAGCTGGACTGATAGCCTTGATGTGCATACCACATTCTTCCTTCATCCTGTCAACCTACCACCAAGTGATGGCTATACACGAACATGTCTTCGTGGTTAGAAATGTAATTAGAGGACATGGGCACAGTCTATGCTATCATCTAACATTGTATTATTATGGCTGTGGTGACAGAGGTGCCTAGTGGAATCTGATACACAACAATGTGGCTGTGGTGACAGAGGTGATGATCTGATACACAAACAATAGGATAGGATCAGTGTCATACCAGCTGACCTTTGATCTGGCAAGTCTATCCTCTGTGTAGATGAGCAGTCTTCCAAGGGAGGAGATGTAGGCATGACGGACGATGCACTTGTGCCCTTGTCGAGGGAGAAGGCTGTACATGTAGAGGCCTTGTCGCACAGTGTGAATGACACATGTTCCGTCCTACATCAAACAGACCCACCATCACACTACCCACCCCACCCAATACCCACTGTACCTTGGCTCCACTGACAGCCATGTCCAGCTCAGTATTAATATCCACACACGTCACCTGCAGCAGCACCAGGAGGGGAGGTAAGCTGGTAACAAGACAAGACTGAGACTGTACCTCACTATTGTGACCATACAGGGTCTGCAGTGGGTGGCCATACAGTTCCTGGGGGACAGAGAAAGGTGGGTAAAGAGCCAGTCAGCTACACTTCAACTGGTTCTTACATTGGACCCAAACTTCCATATGACACTAGTGGTGTCTCTGGAGCCTGTCACTAGGTACTCACCAGCCCCAACCTTGTCCATAGCCATACAGGTCACAACATCTGCAGAGAGAGGCACGGATGGAATGTAGCACAATATTAGGTGATTCCTTTCATGATAAACATCTCACCATTGTGATGTTCATTTCTGGTGAGGAGTTTCCCTTTCTCAATGGAGTAGACTCTAAAACTGTTGTCCCAGTGGCCGCAGGTGAAGAGGAGTTTGTTGTTGGGAGAGAGGACAAAGAGGTGGGGGGAGATGGCCACGTCTTGGGCAAACGGGCCAGCCACACTCTGCCACTTGGACCTGTACAGAGAGGTAACACTTCCCCTTCTCTCACAGAATACTGAATGGAGTGAACCTTAATAATGAATTGTCTCCTCCCCCACAAACATAAACACCACACCTCACACACCTCACACATGCCTCACACACACCACACCTCACACACATGTACCATCTACACTGATCTGGCAACACTGTCAACCTCTGTTTACTGATGTATGTAAACATTTCACTGGTATCAAACAGGTCAGAGTGGGAGGACAGCCGGTTCATTATAGGGAAAAGGCCTACAGAAGTTCCCTGGCAGAGAACAAAGCAGCTGCCTGGCTGGCACAGATAGAAAACAACTTCCACACATTCCAGACAACACCTCAGCTACACTAGTCACGCACTGACAAGGGGCAGTTGGACTGCAGCCTCCTCAGAGTACTGGGAGCTGGGAAGTGGTAATGGGGCATTATCTATGGCAGAGGTTAATTGTATGGTGTGAACTAATGAGATGAGTCAATTAACTACAGTGGAAACAGTTTAGCTACATGGAGGGGAGTGGAGCACAGGTGTCACTGGGGTGGTGTGTGTGTGTGTGTGTGTGTGTGTGTGTGTGTGTGTGTGTGTGTGTGTGTGTGTGTGTGTGTGTGTGTGCCCATGTACCTATCAAGGTGTGCATTAGGATCAAATTGAAATAGAAATGGGCGTGTCCTGGTATTTGAGAATGGTAGCCAGCCATGAACATTGAGACGACCTCTGGTGGTTACTGTAACCTGGGGATATGGAGTATGGGGTATAGGGCATGGAGTATGGGGATTGAGTGGCCATACCAGTTGCTCTGGGTTACCACTAGCAATGAGGGCTCTTGTCTGAATGGTGGGAGTGCCTACAAATACGACAGGGTCTTCCTCACTGGACACCTAATCAGTGAATGACAGTCCTCACATTACATCATTATTACATCATTAAGTGACTCACATCCACAGAGTGGGTCGTAATGTGCTCCAGGTGGTCAAACAGTCGACAGTTGGATCGTTTCCCCTTCCCTAGTGTCCTGCGGGCCTCCTGTGGGGACATCCGCTGGGGGTGTGGCTCGGAAAATAGCTGTGTTGGTGTCTGTCCAAAGTTGTTGATGATTGCCTCAATCTGTGTCCGCTCCTTATCATCTTCAATCTTCTCCAAGTTGACATTGTCTGGGTACAATAGTACGTGGCTAGTCCCTCGTACCCATACATTCATACCCCTATATCCCATACCCCATACCCCATACCCTCATAGGAGTAATAATTGTAAAGATTGGTGGCCTTCTCCGCCTCTGGGCCTGTCTGCTTGTAGCCAAAGATCAGGTCAATCCAGTGATGAAGCTGTCCAGAGACATAGTCACACTCCTGGAGGGATAGAGACATTGGAGGGTATGGAGGACTCCAGTTGTGAATCTAATACCCATTCAACATGTTACCATGGCAGCTGTACCTGTTACCGAGATATGAGCTGGGCTCAAGTTACATGTACGCTAATTTATTTCCTAGTGATGGTGTTACAGGCAGTGGTACAATCAGGAACATTGTTGTGATGAAATCAAATTATCACTTACACACCCAATAATAGTATGCACATTCCTCAATAAGCCACTCCCCTCAGCCCCCATGGCCGTTCTAGTCATAACTACCCCCAGCTCCCCTTGGCCCCCCTACCCCCTCAGCACCCCCCAGCCCTCCTCGACCCCCCCCCCTCCCCACCAGTGCCTCTCTGTGAAGCCTGATGAACTCCTCAGGTGTACGGGCCCATTTAGGCAACATCACGTCCCCCAACTTCACCCCAGACTGCAGCCTCCCCAAATCATAACCTGCCAATTGAGACATAGTTAACAACACTACCAGCTGCACTACTGCTACGCTACTAGCCATTTGAGTTGCGGAGGAACTCAGGTAGGTAGTAGAACTCTGGAATGAGCTCCTTCACATCTGTCCCCGTCTTGTAGATGGTGTTCCAGGAGCTGGCGATGGAGAAGAACTGTCGGTCAGCGTAGTCAAACCTGGGAGTGGTTATCAGTAGTGGTCACATGACGATCATGTGGTAGTCATGTGACCCTCACTTGTCACCCTGCAGTTCTATGTGCAGGGAGGTGAAGGGCTCGAGGCGAATTAAGTAATGCAGGACACCAGCTGCATTGCTATAGTGGGAGCCAAAGTGAAACTTGCCCATAGTTGGGTCATCAAACTCCGTATACCTACAGATAAGGCTCACATGATCATCACATGATTTTCACATGACAACAATTCTAACCTCTCCTTGACACTCTGCTCGAGTTGTGGGTTCTGAATCCCAACAGGTTTGGTGAAGTCCCTGAAGGTGGCAGGGTTGTCAAGGTCCAGCTCTTCACTCTCATAATCCACCACTACCCACGGAAACTGGATCACATGATCAACATGTGACTCGTAATGACATCACATGATGTCATCACTTACCACTGGGTACTGATTGAGGTCATTATAGGTCCTTCCTGATATGGTGTTTAACTGCATGAGATAGTCAAAGTTGGACAGCTCTCTGCGTACCCACTTCTGGGTGAGGCCCGAACTCTGCAGCAGTCTGGACGGTTTGCGGATACCGACCCGGTTCAAGTTAGGGGTGCGCAGACTGACGATACTACTGTACACTTTTGACACCACCTGTACAGACACACATACCATCACTCACAGGATTTTTCTTTCAGGGGGAAAATCAGCGACTTCCTAAAATTGAGGGGTGTGACTTGGAAATAAATAGTTTTTGAATTGATTATATCCCATCTCAGGGGGGCAAAGACACTTTTGGGGAGGGGGGGCAAATTGCCCCCCCCCCTAAAAAAAACTGCACTCACACATCTCACTCCCTCACGCCCTCACTCATCACACACACAGACTAACCTTACTGCTACTGAAGTTGAGGAAATAGTTTGTCTGGTCCACCAGGAACAGTTCGAGGGCAGTCCTCTGCATGTTGTAACGACGTGAGTGAATCTCCCTCAACTGGTCCAGACCAACCTTGAAGTCAACATCCATCCCTAGCAACACATAACAGATTTAACATCACCATGGTAACAACAGCCACTAGGCTCACAGGTTTGTCCCTCCTTCCTGCCACTAGGGTCAGAATAGAAATATATGTTCTGTGTGGTGATGTCCAGGTGACCTGGGATGCACTCCATAAACGCCACCACAGAACAGGCTTCTGTCTTTACAATTGCCTCCTTGCCCTCTCCATCGGCAGGAGCACTACTGCCCCCCGGGGGGCCCCCCTTACTTACAAGGAGTTGTTCCAGTGCCTCATCTTCTTCTGACAGTGATGAAGATCTGATGAGAGATGACGACAGAGACTCAAGGGAGGGAGGGAGGGAGGGAGGGAGGGAGGGAGGGGGAGTGTGAGGCCTTACCTTGTGGATACCTTTACGAGGGACAAAAGTGCTGTGTCAGCACTGGGAGGGTCAGGTACCACACTCGGTATTGACCCAATGTCTCTTAGGTGACTGGCATCTCTATGGAGAGAGAGGTTGTAATCACGTGAGAGTTTCAGACGCATCCGTGAAAAGTTCTCAGTTTTGTTTAGTTTCCAAAGACAAGACTCGGGCACTCTACAGAAGACAACACATATCTCTACCACATACAGTGGGTTGTCAGTGATTAGACCACACCCACCTGCTAGACCATGCCCCTCTCTCTCCAGTAAAGAATTGTCGTACTCCTCTCCAGCGGTGAAGGGTGGACAAGAGGTTGTTGAGCTGCTGGTTGTCCCTCCTCCTCTGCCGGGCCACCTCTGTATCTCTCATCATGAAGAACTCAGTGAGAACATCCATCTGTAGGAGAAGACCCAGCACAACATGTACAGCATATCACTATGTATTGTACCTCATAAGTAATCTCCTTTAGAATGGTGCAATTTTTGCGTTCTTGTTCCTCCACTTCACACTGATGTTGGCACTCATGTCTCCGCTGGGTCATGGTGTGCAGCCATGGTAACAGGACTTCATGGTACTCTACCACTTTAGTGAGTAGCTGAGGGGACGGTAGAACTCTCTCTCTCTCTCTCCTCACACACACACACACACACACACACACACACACACACACACACACACACACACACACACACACACACACACACACACACACACACACACACACACACACACACACACACACACACACACACACACACACACACACACACACACACACACACACACACACACACACACACACACACACACACACACACACACACACACACACACACACACACACACACACACACACACACACACACACACACACACACACACACACACACACACACACACACACACACACACACACACACACACACACACACACACACACACACACACACACACACACACACACACACACACACACACACACACACACACACACACACACACACACACACACACACACACACACACACACACACACACACACACACACACACACACACACACACACACACACACACACACACACACACACACACACACACACACACAGTATACATGTTGGGAGTATATACTGACCACACTATGGCAGTAGGTCAGCCATTCCTGGGTGAGAATGAAGGAGAGGAAGGAGGAGGCAAAGGAAGGGGAGCTAGGCTCGGGAACACACGGCAGGTACTCCTGTAGCTGGAGGGAGTCTCCGTGGAGAGAGATGACACATCGAATGACAGTGATCATGTAGTCCACCTGCTCTGGGAGGTCTATGGGGGGGGGGGGGCAGAGGTCAGAGGAAGCCATACCAATGGTGAGTGCTAGCATGCTCACCATCAGCCGAACACCTGTCACTAATTCTGTCTATGGTCTTGGCCAAATGGCCCAGAAGAAATGTGCAGTCTGCTAGTGGCAGCTGGCAGTTGGACACCAGTAGGCAGAGCTTCACTGAGGCTACCACATAGTACTGTGAAGGAGAGGGAGGTAGTCTTCCAGGTACCTGACTGACACACTGGACTCACTTCCTTGTCATTGTAGGAGAGGGCAGC
>OZ019965.1:4373005-4471671 GCA_963970385.1 Theonella swinhoei
GAGGTTGCCAACCAACCAGTAAAGTTGGTGTGTCTGGCTATGCAGAGCTCCAGTAGAGCCAGTATAATGGATGAGGAGAGCTCGTGCTGTGCCATCTGACACACAGCCGCAGCCAGGGAACCAGAGTTGAGGGCAGAGTACAGGGGGCTGGGGGGCCCCCCTGCATGGTGCACATACAGTTGAGATAGGATCTGGGGAGGGGAGGAGGAGGAGTTAAATCTCCTATTTGTATGATGGTTAAGATCTACCTTGATGGTGAGCAATCTGACTGACATGCTCTCTGCTCTAATGAGCACTAGAAGAGGCAAGCCACACCTCCACAGAAAGCCGCCCAGTCCCAGCCGGCACGGCTGTAGTCATCAGAGACAACACCATCTGAAGGAGCTCCTCCTGTACTGCTGTGTCACTGGCAGCTGCTAGGAAATCCAACAGGACCTCTATCTCTTCCTTACATACATCCTCACTGAGATACAGCTTGATGACTGTGGGGAGAACACCATGGGGGGGCAGTACCACAGCCACTAGTTCTGGCACACTCACTGGAGACAAGTGCTGCCTTCATGCTCAGAGTCTCTTCACTAGTCAATGCCAAGGCCTTATCAAGGACAGTAGTCACATGACTTCCCATGGCACTAGAGGGACATGGGGTTATCTTGATGTGCCGTAGTCAGTGGTGTGTGTGTGTCTACCTGTAATGGACTCTGATGATGTCCAGGAAGTACTTCACACCAAACTCCAAGCGGCACTCCCCTAGGTTGCCACGGACAACGGCGGAGAGATACTCAATGTGGCCAATACGAACAGAAAATGCAGGTCGACTCCAATATGGAAGTTGAAGAGTAAGTGTGTCATGAGCTGCCAGTGCTGCTCTCCGTGGTTGCTTAGCAACTGAACCAGCTCCTGTATCACTGATAATGCCTGTTCTGTCAGTAGAGAGGCGGGCACCTGAGGGGGGCAGGGGGGCAGGGGGCAAATATTCAATCCACCTGCACATTTTCATGTATTACAGACCTTCTGGAGCAGAGCACCAATGGTAGCCGGACCTTCAGAGAGAAAGAAGATCTGCTGGTTTGTGGACGAGCCTCTCAGCATGGAGATGAGCAGATGAAAGAATGCAGCCACGCCCTCCTGGGCTGTGGGGAGGGGTGTGGTCTCATACTCTAAGGGAATACAAGAAGTCAACTTACGGTCAAACCATACAATGGGAGAAGGAGTGAGGGCAGGTGAGCTGACAGGTGAGACAGTCTCTCTCCTGGCAGCTGGTCCACTCCTTGCCCTAAGGGGGAGCCCAATCTGCTCCAGGAGAGGGAAGAGGAGGTGAATCCCACCTAACGAACTCAGCGCTGCCTACAGAGGAAGAAGAAGGCATCACTCAATGAAGCCATACCAGTCACCTCCCCACCTTGACATCTCTTGTGACGTAGTACTGGCCAGTAAAGTGGCCGACCAGACGGGCATCTGAGGAGGAGGAGGGAGAGAGGTTGGTGCAGATCCCCTCCTGACAAGCCTTGGCATGGTAGTAGACAAACAGTCGCGGTGCCAAGTCCCGTGTCTCAGGACACTTGGGCTGGAACAGGCCCAGGTCATTTGGACCTGGGGTGAAAGGGTAACACTTTAACAGAACTGTGATTTAACCCCCTCCCCCACCTCTGCGATGCAAGGCCCTGATGTTGGTAGCTGAGAGGGTATCACTGAACAGACAGAGAGAACTGAGGAGGCCACGGAGGTTGGTCTGTCTTCCCCACTCCTTCCGAACCTCTCCTGACCCCACTGTCCGCACTAACAGGGGACTCACTGACTGGGGGGACATGAGACAAATTAAAATGGTTCCCTGAGTTTAAGGAGGACCTACTTCCAGATACTCCATAGTCTCCTCTGAACTCGAGGGAGCCGAAGGGTTGTCCTTGGGTGACTCCAGGGATGATGGCACAGAGCCAATGAAACAGTGTTTGTAGGTCTGAAGCATAAACACGATGACTTAGTCAGTGACATAACGACAGGGGCAGACTCACATCAGAGAAATTAGGTCCCTTCATTGTAACAGTTCTCTTGAGTTGACTATCAACATACACTTTTATCTCTCCCTTCTGCCATGGTCTCCTCACTCCATGGTACACTATACATACACTGTGCTGGAGGGAGGGAGGGAGGGAGGGAGGGAGGGAGGAGAGAGAGAGGGAGGGAGGGAGGGAGGGAGGTTATAGCTCACAAGAGAGAGGGGTACACAGAGACTCACCCAGACAAGGGGAGACAGGGGACAGTCACTTAATGCCAGTGTCGTAAAGTCCCGTTTGGTTGCTATGCCTACTACTAGTATGAGGGAATCAGTAAAGAAAGCCTCAAACCCAGAACCAGTACCGGAATAGAAACTGCAACCATCAGAAATGGACATGTACATACAACAGACAGTGGACTGAGACTCAATTACCTAAAGAGGATCCGTCTTTTTTTAGACAGTGAAGTCCAACTATGTCTGTTCCTGACTGGAGAGCTGTAGGTAAACTTGCCAATGGTCTGGGGGTAGTCCAGACAGACCCACGTGTGGAAGGAGAAGGATGAGGAGGATGGGAAGTGGGTTAGACGAGGAATGGAGATGAACTGAGTGAGAAGAGAGGAGGGTGAAGGGGGAGAAGGGTGAAGGGAGGAGGGTGAAGGGAGGAGGGTGAAGGGTGAAGGGAGGAGGGTGAAGGGAGGAGGGTGAAGGGTGAAGGGAGGAGGGTGAAGGGAGGAGGGTGAAGGGAGGAGGGTGAAGGGTGAATGGAGGAGGGTGAAGGGAGGAAGGGAGGGGAGGAGGTGGTAAGTGTGGTATACTGACTGCATTTCTGAGGCGTAAGTCAAAGTAGTAGAGAGGAACAGCTCCTTCCTCTGTGTTGTCATGAGCCATGACACTCAGAGCCTTCTGTAGACAGTAGTAGTAGGTCGGCTGTGGAGGGAGGAGGGGGGAGGGAGGAGGGAGGATCAGGTACAGCTGCATGTGTCTCTCACCAGTTGCTTAGTCTCTAGAGGTCGGAGTGCACCAATCAACTGCTTTAGTTCTGCTGTCTGAATGGAATGAGAGCCAAGCACTTCTAGAATGTGAACCAGCAGCTCTGCATGGAACATGGACCACAGTCTAATGAGGTATCTACTGCTAGTGCTGATCAGCTGACCTTCGACCTCTTCACTGAACCCTCCCTCCTCCTGCGAGGCACAGATCACCTCCACCACCACAGTGATAAGCCCCGCCCCACAGCAACGCTGGCGGTTGTGTGCACTAAATGAGATGATGTCACACAGCCTCTCGGCAAGCCATGACCTTTCCTTGGGGGGCAGTGCAGGTAGCCACTGCACTAGCATGGCCAGAGCCCATGTATTGTATATGGAATGGGAATGAGAGTCATATTGATACTCTTCTTCCACCACCTGATCAATACAGGTCGTCATAGTAAGAGCCCATGGGCCACTAACTAACAGCCCACCATATTAAGAGCCTCTGATAGTACAGTGGTTGAGGTTGGCCCAAGGCCAATCAGCAGCTCCCTCAATCTGCTGTAGGAGACCGTTGAGTCATAGGCTCCTCGTATTGTGGGACTGCCTTGCATGACAGCAGTCATGGACTGCAGTACACAGCAGGCTAACACACACTGCTTGGTGGGGTCCTGTGAGGGGAGGGGCAGTATGTACGAGGGAGGTGGCATGGGTGTGGCCGACCTTTTGGACCTCGTCTTGAAGGATGTTCAAAATCTCTGTGATCTTTATCAGGCATCCCAGCTCCAGTAAGAGCTGCCGCAGCCGGTTTGTCTCAGTGGGTGGGGCCACAAGCAGAGGAACAGCATCTGCAGACCACAGGTACATACCATGAAGGTAGGTAGATCGCGTACTGCATACCTAGAATGGCTGTAACCGTCTGATAGCAGGGCTTTATAGCACCCATCTCACAATACCTGTCACAGTATGAGGTATGGGAGAACAAGACACGGCAGTATGTGATATGGCAGTATGGCAGTATGAGGTATGGCTGACCTGGGGGTGAGGATATTGAGGAAGCCAGACAACATCAGACCCACATCTACCTGAACCTGTTGCTATTGGAGACAAGTAAAACGTCAGTCAACTTTTAGACCAGCATATTGTACAGTGTCTCTGAGCTCACGTCTTCAGGAACATAGGCATGTAGGGAGTGAGTGGCTTTGACCACCACAGTAATAGCAAGGGACTGCATTGGGGAGAATGCTTCCCTTGGGTCCAAGAGGGTCAGCAGTGGCAGACAGACAGAGGACACTGCAGCCTTCCTCGCATTGGACTGGAGTGTGTGAGGGAGGGGGAGATGTGTGAGGATGGGGAGATGTGTGAGGAGGGGGAGGTGTGTGAGGAGGGGGAGATGTGTGAGGATGGGGGAGATGTGTGAGGGAGATGTGTGAGGATGGGGAGATGTGTGAGGAGGGGGAGATGTGTGAGGAGGGGGAGGTGTGTGAGGAGGGGGAGATGTGTGAGGATGGGGAGATGTGTGAGGATGGGGAGATGTGTGAGGGAGGGGGAAATGTGTGAGGGAGATAAAGATGCTTTGCTTGCTTTGCCTTTCTATGTGTTGTTGTTGTGTTGCCTTTCTTTCTATGATGTACAGTGTATGGCTGTTGCCACTCTATCCCGTGTACTTAGGCACAGACTTTAGAGCATACACTGTTATAGCTATGGACTGTCAACATACATCTCATAACAACGACTGTTTTTGCTCATCGTCACAGTACAGTTTGCACACACACTGCACATGATGTTGCACTCAATAAGCCCCTCACTGTGACACATACACTTACCTCACTTGAAGATAAGATAGCCCCAATCATATGGAGTAGTTCTAACTGGAGAGTCTCATACTCCACTGGACAGTGGCGGTAGTGAAGGGGAATGGCATGCTGGGTCAACACTGCCACCGAGAATGGAATGACTCCCTCTGGAATGGGAGCCACGCCTACATTTGGGTCCAGTTCTGGTTCCATTTGGTCAGTAATGAAAAGATGTTTCCAGGTATGATGTGGGTCCAGCATGGAATGGAGACAGACCACAGAATGGATTAGAGTCAAGAACACATAACGAATGACCACTTCAGACATTGGCTTTCTGGACTGCACACAGAGTGGGAGAGGGAGAGAGTGCAGAGAGTGAGAGGGGGGGAGGGGGGAGGACTCACCAATGTCCAGAGATGATTGAGCACATTTGTTAGTCTCCATATCAGATCAGACTGACTCATGACTTGATAGTTGTCTGGACAACTGGAGACAAGGAGACCGGAGTACTAACACTAACAGCCTGACATTACGTGAGTAAGTGAGTGGGTGACATACCCAGCAAGTCTGGATGCTGTTTTAGCAAAGTCCACACAATGAGAAAGCAGCTGCACTGCCACTGAGTCCTCAGCTGCACTCATAAGGTCAGAGGTCACATCCTCTGTATTCAGCTGGTGTGAGAGGCGGCCGATGTGCTGTTCCATTTCCCCCAGTAACTCACTGGGTAGACAAGACAGTGACCAGCTACCTAGCTCTGGGCACACAAACCTGGAGAAGGGATTAGGCCATGCAACTCATATAGCACAGTTGTATGCACAACGAACTCACGCCATACTACTGGGGACCACACCAAATCTATCCCTCTCCACTGAAACCTTGGGCAACCCAGCTGCTCCCTCTGGCTCCTGCACCATTCCCTCGTGCAGGTAGGCACACATCTTCTCGTGGGCAATATTCGTCTCTTCGCGCATCCTTGCAGCCTTGAAGGCCTGCCAGATGACCCCCAGGTCATGCTTGGAGTCTTCTGAGAGGAGGCTGGAGGAGTAGCAGTGGCTGGTAGAGTCTCGCTCGTTCTCTCTAGCAACTATATCTCCATTACTCCCTCACCTTCTCTTTCTCTCCCTGCTCGCCATCTCTCAGAGCTCCTCCATTACGGTGCTGTACGACTACATTTACTCATTACTGTCTATAAAGGACTAGCCACGCCCCCTTTGACAGATGATAGGCTAGGTGAGCTTTTATTAGAGTGTCCCTAACGTGGAAGAGATGGACGGAGGCTTTGAGCGCGCCTCTCAGTATCCCACGACCCTGGTCAGACACGTCACGTGAGTGTTTGCAATTTGAATTGCTTCGTCTCCCTCTGTCCGTTGTAGCTGGTGCCTGGAATGCCCAATGGCTGCCCTCTACTCTCTCAATGGAGTGGAGTCCAGCGTCTGGCGGTGTACCCCCACCCAACTAAGGGAATGGGCCAGTGTGTGGGATTAACTCACGTGAGCTGGGATGCAGCTCAGTGGAACAGCATTACCCGTCGTCTTGCCAACCAAAGCCATGGTATCCACCTCTCTCTCTCACAGTCAGACTCGGCCATTCAGTACCTCCTCCTCCTCCTCCTCCTCCTCCTCCTCCTCCTCCTCCTCCTCCTCCTCCTCCTCCTCCTCCTCAGGTTACTTCATGTCCCTCCGTGAGGCAGTGAGAAGTGGTGTGGGGTTACAGGGGTCAGATCTGTTGCTCTACAGCCGCCTTTTCCGCTCAGCTCTCCATGAGTGTGTGTTGGCTCTGAGGGAAGAGGAGAGAAGAACACTGTCTGGTAGGATGTGGGGAAGAAGAGGTGTGGAGTAATGGAGTCTTCTGTGTGTGTGTGTGTGTGTGTGTGTGTGTGTGTGTGTGTGTGTGTGTGTGTGTGTGTGTGTGTGTGTGTGTGTGTGTGTGTGTGTGTGTGTGTGTGTGTGTGTGTGTGTGTGTGTGTGTGTGTGTGTGTGTGTGTGTGTGTGTGTGTGTGTGTGTGTGTGTGTGTGTGTGTGTGTGTGTGTGTGTGTGTGTGTGTGTGTGTGTGTGTGTGTTCTTGTCTCTAGAGATATATAGGAAACAAGCTGAGCTGTTCTCCACGGTGGCCTTGGTCTGGCACCTCGCAGAAATACTGTTTATAGAGGTGACTGTTGTGAGACTGTAAGTGGCACTTCATCCTCTCTGTATCTGCACTGACAGGTACTGCCTGCTGGCTGTCTGGTTCAGCAGCTTGTGGAGTGGGTGTGCTGGGCAGGGAAGGAGGGAGAGAGGGAGAGACTGCAGGCTATCCTGGCTCACTACCCTCTAGAGGGCCACACTGACTACTGGCACATGGTGTATCGTCTACTGCTAACTGGTAGACTGGCGGAAACCCGCAACCTCTTAGCCCAGCACTCGGCAGCTGCTAGCTCAATGGAGAGAGTGAGGCTAGAGCTGGGGGATGTGTACTTGTGGTGTGTGAGTCTCACTTTTGCAGATGTTTTCCAGTATTGACGAGTTACTTCGTAAGGCTCCGATGGTTCGTCCTTCCTCCTCCTTGACACGAGCAGAGCAACAGCACAACTGGCAGCAGTGGAGGAGAGAGTGTAATGCCAGAAGAGAAGCTGGTGACTTTGTGGCTCTACCGCAGCTCCAACTGCTGGCTAGGGTGGGTGTGCCCCTGCTCATCTGCTATAATTAATATATTTCACTGTGTAGGTTTTGTGTGGGGACGAGGAGGTTTTCAGACATCCCGAGTGAGTCCTATGATGTCATCATTACATCATGCCATGTTACCATCCTATGCAGGTTGCTTCGTGGCTGTAACTCCTGGTATGAGGTGATGGTGGGTCTCCTGCTGTTCACCACACCTCTGGTCATTAGCACAGACTATGACCTAGTGTACACTGCTGAGGTGGGGCCTACACTCCACTCCACTCCACTCCCTGCATGTACTGGATGTGTGTTGGTCTCTCTAGGCAGCCATCAAGGCCTTTGGTCCTTGCCCCGGTCCCCTGGACACTCTTCTAATGGCAGCTCTGAAACAGAATGCACTAGAAGTGGTCAGTCTCTCAAGCTCTGAGCTGAGCAACTGGTGGTTGGCTGCTCACCTGGCTGAGCTCCTGCACCAGAGAGATGCCCTCCACTCCCAACCAGAGTAACCACAACACATACATTGTATCCAAGTATGAACACTCTGTCATTAGGTATGGGTCTAAACTGTCTGAGTTTCTTCTCCTGGAGTATGCCTCTAGTCTCCTCACCCACCAGAGGTAGGCCTCTTGTATCACAAGGGGGCCTGGGCATGTAACATCCTCCTTCTTCCATCCTTCAGCCTGTGGCAGGTGGCCATGGACTACTTCAGTGAGTGTCCTTCCCAAGGGAGGTGAGGTGACAGGAGGCTAGCCCTTCACATGTCACTGGTCCTGCTCTGCAGATACCACATGGCTATGCACATAGAGCGGGTTCCTCTCACCTCTGTGAGGAAGGCCAGTAAAGTCCTGAGGTTGTGTCAGAAGTACCAGCTGAAGGAGCAAGGTACAATCCACACACCTCATGTCACTCACTTCCTCTCTGTCTCCTCCTCTTCACCCAGCTCAGAGTGTGTGTCGAGTGCTGGCCATGAGAGACTTTCGTAGTGGAAGACTTGGAGCTGCCCTGACCTGGTGTCTACAGTCCAAGGATGCAGTGTTTGCTGCCTTCCTTGCTGAGAAGTCAGTACACACAGTGTAACCCCCTAGCCTGTAGTACTCCACACACCAATAGTAGTTCCTACCCTTGTAGTACTCCACATAGTCTATAGTAGTGTATTCCTAGCCTTTGTCCACGTGTGCTTTCAGATATTTTGCCAGCTACCAGAGACTGGGTGAGTTTATGGACCTTGATCTCCTGGATCATCTTGGCTCTGCCATGCTGCTCAGTGAGAAGCTCACATTTCTTGGTTAGTATGTGTTGGTGCTATCTGGTGTTGGGAATCATGTGATTGTCATGTGATCAGGCAAGTACCGAGAGTTCCAGCAGCTCTATGGAGAGGAGCAGTTCTGTGCTGCTGGGCAGGTGCTTGTGTCCCTTCTACAATCTGGCATTGTCCCTAAGAGGTTTTGGCTGACTCTGTTAACAGATGCCCTCCCTCTCCTTGATCTCCCCGAAGAGGTAATGTACCCTCCTCCTCCTGTGCACAAATGGTACAGTCGTGTTGTTCCTCAGATTGTCTTCTCAGCTGAAGACACCACTACTCTTGCTCACTGCCTACAACAGCTCACATCACAACCCAGAATTAACCAATCACATTCCTTTGCCAAGTCACGTGACTCTGGAAAGGAGTCACCTGATCCACTATCTGCTCACAGCACCAAGATCTCCCTACTACGTGTGGCACTGTGCAGGAACCTGGCCCGGGCCAGTCTAGAGGAAATTGACAACTCAATGTGAACTCTCTCCTTGTCATTCTCTCCTTGTCCTCTATAAATATTTTATAATAAACAGTGAACAACTGTGCTATGGGAAGTGATACAACAGGGCTATGATGTAATGATGATGTCATCTATAGGGATGGGTGTTGTAGGGGGTGTAGTCTCCCCAGTCAGTGATGTACAGAGTCCAGGGGGCATGGCTTTGCTGGTGTCTGCTTGAAACACTCTCAGACACCATTAGCTCCAGGTCACTCTGGTCAACAATCTCTATCAAGTCTCCAACACTGTCCTTGTAATTCATGACAAAGTTACGTCGTCCTAAATGGTCCCTGGACATTTGGAAATATTCACACCCAATACAACATATGGCGTACTTTCAGTGATGGTTGGCCTACGAGAAGTGTCCATATTGCTAGTATTCCAAGCATGCAACATGAGACCTGAGGAGCACTCACTGAATGGCATTCTTTAGTCTATGGAATGTTGGTCTCTGCACTTGATCTGACCCCACCTCTACAGAGTTGGCCACACCCCCTACATAGTAGGTGACGTGAGAGGCCACCTCATCATCCTCGTCACTGTCCCACTCATCCTGACAGCAATATCATAGCATGTCACACCAGGTGGGACACCACTGACTGTAATGTACGCTGCTATGTGTACCCAGGTGGCTCCTGGGCGCATACCGATTGATGAGTGTCATCCTGCGAGTCCTGTTTTGACAGAGGCTCAATGATGGTGATGTAGGTGAGGGGCACCAGGCCAACCTGCCCCTCCACCCTCGCCTGGATCCAGTCACTGTCCACTTCCTTCACTAGTGACATCACTGTACCAGCTGAGAATGACAGCTCATCATCATATCTTCCTCTGTACTCATATAGGGCCTGTGTGTGTGCCATTATATCAGTAATGAGAGGGGCTCTCTCATCTCCATTGCCATCATCTGTACCTTAGCACGAGGTCCTTTTGCAAAGGTGGGGGGTGGTGGTCTAGTCAGGGGGGCTACTCTTGTGGGTGGGGCTGGACGAGGGGGGGCTGAAGACTTTTTACTTGCAGGAGAAGGTGCCGGGGGTCTGAGAAGTGAGGTACAGTACAAGTGATGGGTCTAAATATTGTACCACTCAGTGGCAGACTCACCTTGCTGGTTTGGTGAGGTATCCATGGGGAGCCATGTTGTCATGGATAGCCTGGCTGTCCTGCGAAGTTTGTAGGAAAAACCTTCTTACAATAGAGTCATACCTGATGTTATCAGGTAACGAGAACAGGTGCTGGAGAGGGAGGGGAAGGGGGAGGGGGAGAGAGCAGTAAGGTGCTATTGTGTATAGGGGTTGTGGCTAGTTACTTGTAGATAACTGTTCAGTTGGGGCAGTCTCCTATCAGTGACATCCCTAACTGCACTCCGGGACAGGTAGAGTTTCCCTAACAGAGGGAAGACAGAATGCCAACAGGAAAGAAGACACCTAGTTGTGATGTGGCTAGAGCTGCCTTACCAGGGAGGTTGGGTAGGATTCGCTCCTTCTGGCTAAACTCCCCTGCCTCGACAGGGAACCTCTGTTCCAGGTGCTTCTGCATCTCATCAAATTGTCGATATCGACGACGAATGATATAGCGGGAACGGTCACGACATGTCACACGAATCACATACAACTGTACAGACACACAAAGAACCATGGAGCTATAGGGAGAGAGAAAGGTGAGGACTGACGTAGTATTTGGAGATGCCTTTCTTCTTCTCCACGTCCACAATTTCCAGTTTGACCGGGAGAGTCTCTGCGTCAGAGCTGCACGAGGACAGACAGCAGAGAAGAGAGATACACCTAGTTGTGAGGCGTGTACCATCCACAGCTCTCACCTTCTCTTTTTTCCCATCACCTGCATTTGTTGTGCCATATCGGACTCAACAACAACACAGCTGACACGCCCACTTAAACTAAGGTATGCGATATACCTAATTTCCGCTGGCTGCGGAAATTAGCTTTTCGCATACCTTGACGTCTCTGTGTTAAGCTGCTGCAGTCACTGTTATGCAGACCTGCTAAGCAAGTTGTTTTCGATATTGGATCTATCCCTCTGCAACTTAAGAGCGGGTTAGGAGACAGCTAAGACCGCCATGAACACGGAGCTACTGACATCCATCCTGGAAGCTTGTAGAGGTGAGGTATACGAACTGAGAGAGAAGCTTTGTCTGGCTTGTTTGTTGGTACCATATTATGTACGCGAACAAGGGAGTCCTAGCTGGCCTCCCGACGGGCTACAGAGCCTAGCGCCTCCACATACCACATCCTTCAGGCCAGCCCTGGAGTCCAGGATGTACGTAACCCGTAGGATTAGGCAGGCCGGGGGGGTGGACGAAGGCAGAGGAGCTCGCAGTGGAAACGCTGCTACCAACGGCACCCCATAGGCAACAGTCATCATCTTATGCAGTGGGTGGTTTAACGTGTTTACCTGGCTTCAAGACATCTGCTACGTCGATATATTTTAGCCCCTGTGTGTGTATAGTGGCGAGACCCCATGTGGCTGTACCTCTCACTATACCTCTCACTGTTCCTCACACTATACCTCACACTATTCTGAAACTGGTCTCACAAGTCAAAAGCTGTATTGGACACTGCCATATATGTACAGTACTCACAGTTGGGAGTGATGATCATGTTGATAAATTGAACCCTCACATGTGTGCATGCCACTACCATCTTGTGTTCCCTCTGACAGAGTTCCAGACCTTCCTGACTGTGGACCTCAGCGGGGAGAGCCTGGCAACGAGGGTTGAAACAAAGCGGCAACGCATGGTCTTGACAACCAATGACATCATCAATAAGATCCGTTCCTCCCGTGTATCAGTACGACCACAACCCACCACACAAAATGTCATCAATGGCCAGACTCACCCTCCAGTGGTAAAGTGTGTGTGTGTGTGTGTGTGTGTGTGTGTGTGTGTGTGTGTGTGTGTGTGTGTGTGTGTGTGTGTGTGTGTGTCACATTAATGGCAAAATGATTGTTTCTCTTGCACTGGCTAAGCATTACATTTCCACATGATAATATTTGTACATGCCATAATGTGCAGGGAGAGCAGGAGATGTACATTGAATGTGGGGAAGGCCAGGCTGTACCTGAAGACTACCTAACCTTCCAGTCCACTGGTAGTCCAGACCCTTCACAGGACAACCCCCAGGGGATGTATGAAGCCATGACTATTGATGACCCTCAGGACACATATGATGAACCAGGTACAGGCCACTCACAACTCCATACAATATGACGGGAATCCTTAAAAATAGTGGTGTATTAGGTAATTGTGTAGTAACAACAGGAGTTTATGTTCAATGATGCACCCTCCACAGTGCAAGGTGTGGTCTCACCACACCCCCCAGCCATCCTCCAAGATGGGCAGCAGCAGATGTACGAGGAACCCGTCACATCTCCCATTCCTCCCCACGTCACCCCGACCCCTCCCCCCTCTGCTGAGAACAGTGGGTCTGGAGCCGTGTACGCTCGTACCAATATTTCACCAAGTGGAGCTGTCCCCAGCGAGACATCAACAGAGTGGATCTATGACACTACACGGAATAAAGACGAGAAGATGAAAGTGAGCCAGTTGGAAAATGTGACTTGTAAGGGGAACTTGGAAAAACTTGGAGGGAAGAACAAGAAGAACTGGCAGGTTCGGTTCTGTGTGCTCTCTGGACCGTTTATGTACTTCTATGAGAAAGAGTCCAGTAAATCCTATCGCAACCGTATCACCATACCCATGTACGTGGCTGAGGACGCCCCAGAGCACACTAATGCTAAGAAAAAGCACTTTGCCTTCAAACTCACCCACACAGACTCGAGTGGAAAAAAGAAAGATTATTTTTTCAGATCCACAAAGAAGGAGAGTTGTGAAACGTGGCTACGATCTATCGGAGGTGTCAATGACAGAGCTGTAAACAAAGACGCACAGCATATTGCCATGGCACCAGCACCTGTGGCAGGAGGGGAAGCCCCCAGTAATCAGACTGTTGATGAACAGCTGGTAAGATGTACATAAGGTTCTTTCAGTAACCCCTGTGGTGCTATGTAGTGGGACATGATTTCCCTGGAGACATGTTACTACTTAGTGTGTTTTGGGAATGTTGTCATTTCTTATGCAAACAGAGGGAGTAGAAGATAATCTACCAACGTACCTCAAATATTTACTAGACATTTCTCAGTGGTATATACCGTGACTTGTGCTATGATAAGAGTCATGTGATCACCACAGGAGATGTATGAGCCAGTGGAGCCCATCGAGGAGATGACACCAAGTGAGGAGGACCAGGAGGAGTATGTTGATGTCCAGCCACAAGAGGACGACGTGGAAGAGTACGTTGATGTTGATCCATCACAGCTGGAGGTGAGCCACACCGGAGTGACAACTGTTGTCCCAGTTACCTAACCTATTTCCTCATATCAGGATGAGATTCAGGAAGAGTACGAGGATACGACTCAGTTCCAGGCTGCATCCCCTGCTCCTCCTACACCATCACGCCACCCCGACCCCCCATCACACCACCCTGATCCCCCAATTGACATTTCAAAGGTCTACATGGTGGCTCCAAATGGAATAGATTTACGGAACGTTTATGTCGCATTGTGGGACTTTGTGGGGTCAGAGAAAGATGAACTGAGTGTCCAGCGAGGAGACCTGATCCACGTGGCCAACCCTGATCCCTCGGCAGAGTGGTGGGCAGGTGAGGGGGTGGATGCTAGTGCAGCAACCAAGACAGGCAAGGTTGGGTTCTTACCTTCCACCTACTTCATGCCTGCCTTTGAGGAAGTTGCCTGAGGCCATGCTGTGAATTTCACCTCATTTTCTATGTAATTCACACACAACTGGTTATGTTTGTTCACTTTTTATACTGTATATACATGTGTGAGGAATATGATTTTGTGTATAGCTATACACACCAGCCAGCTGTATTTCTCCTCCAGTGTTTGCTACTGAGACAGTGCATGAACTGAAACATTCTCGCCCCAACATGCCATGGCAGTATTTTGTTAATGGCATTACTAGTGATAAATTAGGGGGTGGAGCTGTGATACACAGGTGAAATTAGTACAATGTTGTCTCCTCTTATGAAGAGTTTGTCCAACTGACGGTACTGTTTTAGTTCTCTCTCATTTCTAACATCTTCCCTTCTACTCTCATCAGTGACAACAGCTCTGTGTCTCCTCTGCCGTCTGCGAGCCCTTGGTTCCAGGCCACCATTTGTGACTGTTCTAAATGGTGTGTATTCCTCACACACACTACCCAGCACCTACACACACACACACACACACACACACACACACACACACACACACACACACACACACACACAGAGGCTGCTAATTACCCACAAGTGTATGGAGTGACTCACGAGGTTGAGGTGCTTGTCAAAGGCTAGTACTGTCCCCACACACTGCCCCCTCACCCCAGCACAATGCCTCACCACAACCCTCACCCTCACACCCTCACCAAAGCAACGTTGCACCAACGACACGGGGCCAAGCTGAGGAGCTGTAACACCACACGCATCACGTGAAGTGATACGTTCTATAGCCGCCAGTAGCTCTACTCACTTTCCATTAGTAATAACACAGACTTGACCGACCTCTTCCTGACTGACACAGGCAACCTCTCTTCCCTCTGCTTCAATTGTGCGGGGTCGCTAGAAGTAGGCTTGCGCGATAACCCTCTGACGACAGAGGAGTAGATGTCAAGGTTATCACACGGCTGCACCTCGGGGCAAGGCAGATGGATTCTGGAGGGACTGCACACTAGAGCCTGTTCTGGACAGAATTTAGGAGATAAGAAGTCCAGTGCTGGGTCTGGGGCGTCCTCGAGGGATCCTGAACTGTTATCCTCCGTTTTTTCCATTAGAAGCGCATGGGGTGGGGCTGGCTAGTCTCGTATGCTACTCCCCCTAGCCACGCCTCCTAGGTACACCCTTGTAGGGTGCGCATTAAATAAATAGCGATATATTTACAGAGCATGGGTGGAATAGTGAAGCTCTGTCAGCGAAGGCTATACTCCTGGTTGTCATCTCGCTGTGGACTTCCTATCTGTATCGTAGGAACCGTCCTCCTGCTTATCTCTATCCTTCAGTTCGGGGAGGTTAGGAAATTGGTGAGAGAGGCTAGTCACCTTCTGCCTCCCTGTCCTGTGCAGGTATTGCTGGAGTGGAGCAAGGAGAAATACGAGTACCAATTTAGTATATATGCCGATAATATTGCCGGCAAATCCTACGAGAGATAGTAAGTGAGCAAGCCCAGCCATTTCCATAATTTCCCTACACTGCGACTACAGTCTCTGCCCAGAGCTGCCAATTGATGTAGTCTATACGTGGGTGAATGGCTCTGATCCTGAGCTGCTGGAGGCCCTCAGACACCTGAAGGAGCAGTCCAGTACCAGGTATACTAGTGATGTCCATACCAGCAGGCCTCGTCCCACCTACCATATTTCCATGCAGAGAGCCTCCAAAGAATTCTACAGAGACTGCCCCAATGTGAGAACTACTGGTATCTACAGTGTGATGTGATGAGACCGTTCTTCCGTCTACTTCAGTTCACAGAACGTCACCACTTCATTAGGTCTCTCCTGCCCCTTCACTAACTGTGTCCCATTTCACACGGTCCTGCTGGATGCATCGCCCCTGCCAATGCTCCTCCTGTCCTCCCTCCCCTCCCTTTCTCCTCTACTGGCTAATGCCTCTGCCATCCACATGGTTAACTCTCCAGCAGCTCACCTCTCTCCAGTCCATGCCGTCCAGCTGTCATCCGAGGAGCAAGGTCAGCTCCCAACACCTCTAACCTACTCACTGCTTGCAGCTGGCTTAGAATTCTCTCTTCCTCTGTACCCAGTGACTCGTGTGCTCTCAGATGGAATTTCTGACAAAATGGGGAACAAGATTAAAACCACTCGGGGATTTCTGGTATGACCCCTCCTCCTCCCCACCTCCTCGTTAGTGTGGTACATGTATGTACTGTGTTCTACAGACTAACGATAGCAGTCTGTTGGGGGCTGTGAAGATGGAGAATTTTATGATTGTTGTGAGCAAAGGAATCAAATCTTCCAATGACAGTCGACACTTGCAGAAGTGGATGGAGGCACACTTCTATGGCAACCTCACCTCTGTAGAGGTCAAAGGTGAAGGTTTGGCAGTTGCGGAGTTCCTCTCAGGCACACAGTCAGTGATACTGAAGACAATTGAGAGAAAGGAACTGGTGTTGGCTGGGGAGCAAGTGGAGCTGTTGCCTGCCTTCCTTATTTGGATTCCTTTCTCTGTCCCTACTGTGAGTATTTAGAGCTGGATGTGTTGCCATGGTGACAACTACCCTCTCTTCCCATAGCCTGCTAATGACACTAAGGAGAGTGATGGTGGTAAGGATGACATATCAGCTAGTCGGTTTGCAGACAATGAGGAGATGCGGTACTCACTGCGTTCTGTGGTACTCTACGCCCCCTGGGTGAGACACATCTTCATTGTCACCAATGGCCAGATCCCATCGTGGTTGAACCTGGACAACCCTCGGATAACCTTAGTGACCCACGAGGTTTGTGTGGACTATGCCTGCAGATATGTCAGCTATAGTCTCATTTCAACAGGAGATATTCCGTAACAAGAGCCACCTTCCAACCTTCAGCTCTCCAGCCATAGAATCTCACCTCCATCTCATACCAGGCCTATCCAAGAGGTACACAGCGCTTGACCCACCTTGTGAATGGAGTAGTGGGTCTCTCCCTCTCTCCAGGTTCATCTACCTCAATGATGATGTCATGTTTGGGGCCCCCATATGGCCAGAGGACTTCTACACTCCTCAGAGAGGTCAAAAGGTCTACCTCTCGTGGCCTGTACCCTACTGTGCCGAGGGATGTCCTCCCAATTGGATCACTGATCGTTACTGTGACCAGGCCTGCAATAACTCCATGTGTGATTGGGACGGAGGTGACTGTGTGGGGGCGACCAGATATGGCTGGACAGGAGGAGCAGGGAACACACACCAGACATGGAGTAAGCTGAACTTCTCTGTCAATACTTCAATTCATCGTCTTTTTACTTAGCTCCTTCTTCTCGTGAGAACTGCAATACTGGCTGTCTCAATACCTGGCTTGGGGATCGCTACTGTGACCAGGTAACCTCTCTCCCTCCTACCACCACCCCTACCCCACCCCCCTCCTACCACCACCCCTACCCCACCCCCCTCCTACCACTACCCCTACCCCACTCCCCCCTAATCCCATCAGGCCTGTCGAGTGGCACACTGTGGCTATGATGCTGGAGACTGTGGTACAGAATTGTGGGAGACACTGTATAGTGTTGTGCCCCGCCAAGGCCACACCCACACCATTCCACTTGGAACAACTGCCATGTTCTTTAACCTGTCTTCCTACTTCACCAATGGCACTGTGACCTCCGCTGAGCACTCTCCCTCCCCCGTCATCCGGACTGCAGTACTGGCTCAGACCTTCAAGACACTCAGCCTCACATTTGCCAAGAACATCACTCGTAGCACTGCCAATATCACTGTCAATGGAACAGCAGGCAATGGTAGAGTAGTCACAGTGAGTGGCACTGGTACATATGTTGCAATGTGTGTAGTACTGCTGGTACCCCTTCCCCAGGTGACCTTTGGCCTCTCAGCAGACACAGCCACTCCCAATGCGACCTTGATCAACACCCCCTCCCTCTCCCACTGGAACTTTCCTCAGTTCAACTCTACCCATTCTGACAAGGTTTGATTGTGTAACACTCACATGACTGTCATGTGATGTATGTAACTGTCACATGACTGTCATGTGATGTATGTAACTGTCACATGACTGTCATGTGATGTATGTAACTGTCACATGACTGTCATGTGATGTATGTAACTGTCACATGACTGTCATATGATGTACATATCGTTTGGCAGTTTTTGGAGGCAGTCGTTGAGAAGATGCAGAGTGTCCATGTGTCGGCCAATTTCTGGATACCAGCACAGTGAGCCTTGCCATGGGTGGTAGTGGGGGGTGGCTATAAGGGGAGTTGTTGCTCCAGTTCTCCAGCTCCACCGACTACTGCTCCAGCAACTGAGTACATGAACTATGTTGTGACCAACACTTCACTCCTCCCAGTGGGTGTGTCCAATGCACTGGCCCAACTTGAGACCGAGTGGAAGGAAGGGGACTTAACGAGGAGGGGCTACCTCAAGAGGCGGAGTCAGCTGCTAGAGGAGTACCCTTACCTTAGGACCACCAATGGCAGTGTAGTGTTTGGAGAGGGGGTGGGGCAGGTGGGCGGGGCTACCAGGAGACTCCTTTCAGTGCTAGAGGGAAAGGAAGCCATATCTGTGAAGTCCCTACAGGACGATATCTCCAGGGCCGTGACGGCGTGGGAACACATGTATGGACCATGGGTGAGGGGGTGGAGCCAGGTACCTGGACCTGGATTGATAATGATGTAATGATTACATCATTCAGGATCATAACCACAAGGGGTGGGAACGGAGGCGGTTGCCATGGGAAAAGCTCCGTATATTCCCAGAGGAGGGGACCAGGGAGATGGAAGACCCCCTTACCACCCATCCTCGGAGGGGGCGTCGTCTAATGGACGTGTATGGAGACTCCCTGAGATTTGTGAACAAGCTCCTGACTAAGGCCTATGGCCACGAGGCCAGGAAGGTCCCAGCTCACATGCCTCACATGATTAACAGAGAGATCATGGAGGAACTGCAGAACAGGTGTGTTGTCCTGCTCAATTGGTCAACTACTCTAGCAGTAAGCCTCTGCCTTCCCCTCCTTCTCCCTCTCCCTCCCCCTCTCCCTCCCCTCTGCACTCCCTCCCTCTGCACTCCCTCCCCAGATATCCCATTGAGTTTGACGAGACCTCATCTCACAAACTCCGCAGTTCAAGTGACATGCAGTTCTCCTTCTCCTACTTCTACTTCCTGATGAGTGAGAAGAGGACAATGGACATCACTGAGGCCTTCTCTGAACTGGATGCCGACCAATCAGGGTATGTTCAGCTGTCACATGACCTGCATGTGATCTCACTCCTCTGCTCACGTGACTGTAGGATCCTGTCAGTACGTGAACTCCGCACCCTGCTGGCCATGATCAGTGACCTACCTCTCCACCTTGGTCTCGTCCACAGTTTTGAGGGCATCCTACGTCAATGTGATCAGCACTACAATGGGACCCGCCCCACTGTCGATCCTCTGGAGTACGAGACTCATTACGACCCCAATTTAGTGAGACCACACCCACTACAATACGTCCTGCATGTTATAACTAACATTGCTACTGCTGGTAATGCCCCAGCCAATTGTTATCAAGGTCTTGGGAGATTGGGTATTTAATAACATGTGGTGGTAATTAATGTCTTGCTGTACACATCATGTCTTTGTTTTCCAATGAGAGATGGTGTAGCTTTGGCGACTACAGCCATACGGAGCCATGAAAACAGTCAACACATGTGGGTGTGGCTTACCTACACATGGTATAATGTAATGTTTGTGTCTCTGGCTTGAAGAGGAAGAGGAGAGTGAGAGGTGTTAGTAGAGGATACAATGTATTGTGTGTGGTGGATAGCTCCCACTTTGGAAGGAAGCCGGGATAGAAGGCCTTGGTAAGGCTTCTGTTGGCAGACATGATCTTGAGCCTGGGCCTGTTACCCTGTGGGAGAGTGAGTGTCTGCTAATGTGACTGGCAGACATTGGCTGGGTACACCGGAGGTGGACATTGGATGTGAAGAGACACACACACACACACACACACACACACACACACACACACCCTCACATATAGCCACTGGTGACACTGGACTTTGTACATCACTGTCAGCCACTACTGGAGAAACTCAACTCTACTTTCCGTTCTCAACGTAAATATAAGTGAGCCCAATTGTAGATTACTAATTACAGGATCAGTGTCAAATCTCCCCTTTCTGGCAGGTTTGAGGAGGTGGGAGAGGAGCAGGTTGCATTCAAAATGATCAATGAGAATGCTAGCAGAGTGATGGAGATGCTGGATGAAGTAAGGAAGGAGAAGAAGTGAGTTGTGTGGGGTGTCATGTGACCTGGTCTAGATGTCATGTGACCTGAGCATCTCCTGTTGCAGGAAGTTCATCTGTCTCAATGACAATATTGATCACTCCAAAGAGGGAGCTCACCTGGTCAGTCTTCTTGTCACATGACCTGTCATGCAGTCATGTGATGCTCTCCTGCAGGCCAAGCTGATCTTGCTGGATTTCTATGAGTCCATGTTTCCACATGCCTCACCATTTGAATTGCCTCCTCAATACCGCAATCGCTTCCTCCATGTCTCAGAATTGAATGAGTGGTAAGGGAGGGAGGGAGGGAGAGAGGGAGGGAGGGAGAGAGGGAGGGAGAGAGGGAGGGAGGGAGGGAGAGAGGGAGGGAGAGAAGGAGGGAGGGAGGGAGGGAGAGAGGGAGGGAGAGGGAGGAGGGAGGGAGGGAGGGAGGAGGGAGGGAGGGATGGAGGGAGGGAGGGAAGAGAAGAACTTGTCCTTCCTTCTCTCCAGGTTACAGTTCAGAAGTCATGTGCAGCTGGTGCTCCATATTGGGTGTGGTGTGCTCCTGACACTGACAATCCTCTCTCTCTTCTATGGCAAAGTACGGCACTTTGTGCATGAGAGCCCTCACATTTCCCACCACCTCACTGTATCAGAATGACCCCTTTCTGTGTTCACATTTCCCACCACCTCACTGTATCAGAATGGTCCCTCTCAGTGACAGGGCATCTCCACAAGTGCCTAGCATTATGGTGCACTCTTTCCTAGTACCTAGTGCTTGTCTACCATACAACTTGTGTTATTGTCCTCCTTGGAATGTGTGGAGTAGGCCTCCGACCAGTGACATCACTTCTTAAGTAGACATCACTGATCTCCATATACAGCCATACACTGATACAAAGTGAGGGATGAAAGGCCTTATGCCACCCAGGAAAGGGATTCTGTCACTGGCTGTGTTGACATAAGCTGGTCTGATATGTAAGGAAACAGTGAGGAATTGAGGAAGGTAGCCCGTGGACCGTGGACAGCCAGTCCGTTTGCCTCATGAAGTAATTAGCATTCCTCTCTGCCTCTTTTTAAATCTGACATAATCCTTGGAATGTGGGGCATGCATGTTAATTGATCGTTGAAAGTCTCACTGCTGTGGCTGGAAACCATTGGCCCCCTCTGTGTTTGTGTATTGTATCCGTGGAAACCAAGGGCACCATTCAAGTTATGTTCTTAAGGTGATAATACATTCCTGTCCCTTGATCTGTACAAGGTGTGGTGTCAATAGCAGCTAGTGAGGGGGCTCAATATTGGACTGGATGTATCGTAAATAGAGTCCAATGTAAGGTGTGGGGTACAGTATGGCTGTATGTTAGATTCACTTTCAATACTAGTGGTGTGGAGCTCAAACACCACCTCCCCCCTCTCTCTCTCTCACTCTCTCTCACACACACACACACGCACACACGCACATTAGATCATTCAATGGAAGCGCCGACTGGTGCGGTATCTCGTCTCTAGTGACAGAACTAGACCCTCTGCTGTTTGAGTGTCTTGATTCCATTCCATTGTGTTTCATGTTCCAATTTTTAAGATATAGTTATTGGAAATAAAATCTGTATATTTGTTGATAAGGTGGCACTTGTACTGGAGGTGAGGGTACAGAACCAGCTGCATCATGAGGTATGGGATATTGGGCTGCAACCAACAGCAGCTAATGTGGAGGCAACAATTTTCAGTGACAAAAACAACACACAACACATGAAGACCTGGAGGTGATAGTACATGCACAGTACATAGTGTGGAGTGGCTCCAGATCTAATACTGGAAGAGTTTATGGGAGTTAGTGATCAGCAGTTCTACGGCCTTCCTCTGTTGGGGGAGTTTCTGGACTGCACTGAGTTCACCAACATTATCTGGGGAACGCATCAAGGTCGGGGCAAAGACAAGAGACAGGTTCTTAGCGTCCATTTTATTGGTCGACTTCATCATCTGAACCCTGAGAGGGAGAGGGAGGAGGGAGGGAGGGAGGGAGGGAGGGGAGGGAGGGAGGGAGGGAGGGAGGGAGGGAGGGAGAGAGAGAGAGAGACGGTACATATCTTCCTGGAACTGTTTACCATCAACCCCTTGAGGGAGGATGTGGCAGATCAAAGGCTGGCCACAGTCACAGCTAAAACAGAGCAGCACTTTAGCCCATGCTTCAGCCTCTATTATAGGCAGCCACTGCATGCAAACTTTAGTCCCTCTGCCCATTCCGGCACACCCTATATCCACCAACAGAAGCCCCACACCATAGGACATATGAACTGTACACAACTAAGAGGGTTCTGTGAGGGCCTATTCAGTATCATTTCATGCTAACTGTGTGTGATCTAAGCAAGTAGTGATAGGATGTACAGGATGGTAATTAGCTCCTCTTTGTATGATTGACATACTTGTAAAAGTGCCTGAGAAGATGGCGGAGTGTGTTGTAGTGAGCTAGAGGGAGCCTGGCGAGAGCCTTCTTCATTGTCTCTATCCTCTCCTCTGGCCTCCTGCAGCCTGTACATACCACAGTGTACATAGGCAGTTCCTGACTACAACAACTAGATAGTGTAAACTAGCCAACACCTAACAACATCATGCCCCACACACCTGCTGCAATGAGGGCCATGTCATATGCATCAAATGTGATAAGAGGTACTGGCAGCTCCCTGAGGTACAGCTTCAGGGCTCCAGTGACTGCATGAGGGTCCATACACGCCTGGAGGTCTGCGTGGGCATCTGACAGAGGGAGAGGGAGAGAGGGAGAGAGGGAGGGGGAGAGCGAGAGGGAGGTATAAATCCATATGTTTACTATATAGACTTGCAGGCTATGTGACTAGCTGGACACACATGGAGTACCTCGATCAAATTCTTTCTTGAGTCTGAGTATTTCACTCTTCATTCCTGGTACTCTGTACAGTCCCTCCATTGACAGGCCTGGAGGTGAGAGGGAGGGAGGTGAGAGGGAGGGAGGAGTGTTGGACAATTGGAACAGGTATAGAGTTGCTCCTACCTCTCTTTTCCACCTCCTCAATGCAGCTGCTAATGACAACTGGGACTTTTGTGCGGTCCATCTTGACAAGAGTCGTCAGCTCCACACCATACACTCTCTTCACTAGCAGACGTGAGGGCTGGCAGTCCAGTCCCATCTCAGCCCTGCACTGTTTGTGTACATTTAGACCACAGTCTAGAGAGGTATGGGGGGAGGAAGGGTCAACGTGTGTGTGTGTGTGTGTGTGTGTGTGTGTGTGTGTGTGTGTGTGTGTGCTGACCTCTGCAGCGGTAACCTTGGTTTCTCAGTCCCCACATGAAATTGCGACAATAATCACACCACGACAGTCCAATGTAGTTATGCAGCTACAGAGAGAGAGGGGGACACTGGGCATGAGACAGAGCAGCTGCTACCAGCTGCACCCTCAGACAAACAGTCCCACCAGACACTATCCATACATGTAGCTCTGGCTCACTGGAACCCACCCAGTACCATGCTGCCTACTGTAATGGCCACCCACTTACCTTGAAACTATGTGGCTTGTCGTAATGGAAGTACAGCGAGTTTTCTTTGTTCGTTCTGAATGCCTGCAGAGAAAATATGCACACAATGTACACACAGGAGGAGCAGTTGTGTCTGGTACCCCATCCCTTCCTCCCACACAATTCTGCCACAATGCATGCCACTCAGTTACTCATTGGAAAAAGATAATTATTGTGGACATTGTTTACAGATACCTTCAAATAGTGGGGAACATGTAAACACTTTAACCCCTTACTGTACTCACTGTCTGTCTTGTAGTGCCAGTCCCACTGGCTAAGGTCACATCCTCTACTTCATCATATGTCCGTGGTCGTCTCTCAAGATGGACAGCATGCTCATGATCAGATGGACCACTGGAGGCACTACTGGATCGCTCCCTGTCTCTCCGGGGGAGAGAGGGTGCCGTGGGGACAACAGGAGGGGGGGAGGGAGTTACCGCCTCCACCTCCTCAATCAAGGGCTCGACCATGGCCGAGGCTTGGGGGTGTGGCCGAGGGAGAGCAGTGGAAGTGGTGCTGGGGAGGGAGCAGTAGGAGGAGGTGGAAGAGGTGAGGTGGCGGGTACGTCTGCGAGCTGACTGCAAGTAGTCCTCTACATTATTGGCCTCCATGTAGAGGGTGATGAGGCCATCCTGGACCAGGTCCTCTATGGTGTCAAATGGCTTCTCCCCTGCAGCCACGGAGAGAGGGTTGGCCATCACGTGACACCAGACACACAGCTGAGGGGGCACCTACCAACATAGTGGCACTTCTCCTTGGGCTCATAGTATAGCCTGTAGTGTCTCACTTGTCCACCAAACCTGGGATGAGATAGTGTAATGATATTCACCTAGCAGACTAGAGAGGGAGGTATACTCACACAAAGGAGAGGCTGTAGGAGCCAGCATGACTCAGGCAGCTACGCACCAGATAGTTACCCTCCTCATTGCCCAACAATCGACTAGTCTCCTCTCTCGATATGCAGCCATGGAACCTGCAGAGAGACAGGACATGTTTTAGAGTCAGCTGATATCATCACATCATGTAGTGTGGCTTACTCGTCTCCATAGAAGGAAGGCCTATCATGGACCTGGGTAGAGAGAGAGGAGGTGAGGTAGGTGACATGCTGGCTGTCCTTCCAATCCAAGGACAATACACTGGACCACAATTGTGTTAGTAACTTGGTAACTAGGCAGTACCCCTCACCTCTGAGGCACAGGGTATGCAATGTCGAGACGGTGCCTTCATTTGCAGCTGGTACACTACAATTCAGAGAGAGAGAGGAGCAACAATGTATTCACAGTGGGAGTATGTGGTCTCTGGCGGCTGAGGCCAGACGACATAGAACACCACATTCCCATTTAGATGTGCAATGATGTGTGATGGACATTATCGTACAAGGTACGACGGCTATTCATGGCTTGCTGGCTAGCTCGTAGGTCGCCCTACGCTACAGTTGTGTACATATTCATGCAATGCAAACAACAAGCAGCCGCCAACAGGAGAATTAAGACACGGACTCACGGTAAGGATCCCAGTACTCCGCTATCTCGTCGTTATCACTGTGGTAGGAGCCATCATCTCCACTGGAAGACTCCACGAACCCGTACTCCACCGCCTCTTCTCCCTCACTCTCGCTGTCTGTAGCAGCTAGCTCGTGCAGCTTTGCCAACGTGTCGTACTCACCGCTCGAGCTCTCCACCAGCACCATGCCTTGTCTGCGACTCATTGTCCAACGTTTACAACTAACACTACTACACAATACTCACGTTCTTTGGAAACAAAATGCATAGTTAATTAGCTATTAGCTGCTTTTATTGCCCACACACACGCGGCATGCAATTAGTGGCACACTAACGGATATCCTGTACGAGGTCAACGGATTGATATTGCATTACGTCATAACTCAATTTTCATATACAATGAGGCACAACATATGGTAAGTCTGCTGTGCAGTCCTCCCTCATTCAATATCTTCCTTCTGCAGCATGATATCGGACTTCTTCTTCCCTAACATGGGAGGAGTAGAAAACCACATCTACCAGCTCTCCCAGTGTCTCCTGGCACGAGGCCACAAGGTCCCACCCACCACAACACTAAACGGTGCTCTGTGACCCTCCTTTCTCTCTTCCCACCACTGCAGGTGATAGTGGTCACCCATGCCTATGAAGACCGCATTGGAGTACGATATGTGTCCAATTTCCTCAAGGTTTCCTATTGTTTGCAATCACCCTCATCCTATTTCCTCCACTTCCCTCCCCTGCATGGCACAGCAGGTGTACTACTTGCCTGTACGTCCATTCTACAACCAAGTCACAGTCCCCACCATGATAACCTCCCTGCCACTCATAAGAGACATCTTGATTAGGGAGGAGATCACCATTCTACATGGACACGGGGTGGGTGGGGCCTCACACACAGCATGTTACTTATGGCTGATGGTAGGGTCAGCATGTTAGGGTCAGTGGCTAATGACATGTAGCCAGCACTGTCATACTCAATGTGTGATGTAAGGAACAGGATGACGTTAGGACATGGCACGATGTTGCATGTCCCTTAATGTCCATTCAGCAATGGTTCTGTTGTGTGTGCATACAGAGGAAGTATGTAGGGTGTGACAACTTTAGATTGCCAACAAGACTCTCTATAGATGGTAAACTGCTTCTCTTCCTCTCTCATGCCAGGCATTCAGTGCTCTGTGCCATGAAGGGATCCTGCATGCCCGCACACTTGGTGTGAAGGCTGTCTTCACCGACCACTCTCTTTTTGGCTTTGCAGACGGTAGCTCCATCATCACTAACAAGCTCCTGGAAGTCGTCCTCACTGACATAGACCACACCATATGTGTGTCATACACCAGGTGAGCTGCCATGAGCCCCTCTCTATGTGAAGATGGTGATATATTGTCTGCAGCAAGGAGAACACAGTGCTGCGTGCAGCTCTGAAACCAGAGATTGTGTCTGTCATACCAAATGCAGTGGACTCTGTGTGTTTCACCCCTGACCCCTCACAAAGCTGCACCAATAAAGGTGTCTTGGAAGCTGGACTGTGAGAAGTAGCTCAGCCCCTTCCCTCACTCTCTAGTTACTGTCGTAGTTGTCAGTCGACTGGTGTACAGAAAAGGAGCCGATCTGTTGGCTGGACTCATTCCCATACTGTGTGCACGGCACAGTGACCTGCACTTCATCATAGGTCACTCTCATTTGAGAACTAGAATTGACAGACACTCTCCCTCACTTTGAGCAGGTGGAGATGGTCCCAAGAGGGTTGTTCTGGAAGAGATGAGAGAGAAACACCAGCTTCACGACAGGGTCTCGCTGCTTGGAGCACTGCGCCACTCACAGGTCTGACCACCACTCAATACTGACCAATAGCTCCCACCTACCATATGTAGGTGAGAGGTGTTCTGGTGAAGGGAGACATCTTCCTCAACACATCTCTGACAGAGGCCTTCTGTATAGCCATTGTGGAGGCTGCCAGCTGTGGGTAAGTCAGTTGACTGTTAGTTCAGTGACTGCTAGTAGAGCCTTGACAGACTGCAGGTGGTGAGTACAAGAGTGGGTGGAGTCCCAGAGGTACTACCAGATGACCTCATCCGACTAGCTGACCCCAACATCACTGGTGAGGACAACATAAAGACCACACCCACCAGCCCCCAGCTGGTCTGCTGCCACACAGATCTAGTGAGGGCTCTTGAAGAAGCCATCCAGGCCCATCGTCATGGTGACCGAGTGCCCCATTGGGAAGTTCACAAGAGGGTGAAGGCCATGTACACCTGGCACAACGTGGCCCGTCGCACAGAGCAGGTACCCCTGTGAGTGGTCCATGGTTGAGAGGTGCAGGCAGTACTGTGACTACAGGTGTATGACAAGGTGGCCAGCAGTCCCCACAGAGACCTTGTAGAGAGGATGACCAGGTACCACAGAGCTGTCGGGGACTAGGCCTAACACCCCCTCCTCTGTACAGGTACCACAGGAGAGGCCCAGTTGTAGGGAAGGTGTATGTGGCTCTCCTTGTCCTCCTCCACTTGCTGACACAGCTGCTGGCATGGTGGAGACCAGCCCAGGTACACAGACCACACACCGTGCATACCTCACTCTCCCTCCCCTCAGGCAATTGATCGTGTTCCAGATCTACAGCCCCTCCCATCACACACCAATCACCACCACTAATCATCTCATCAATGAAACATGTTCTCAGTAGTAATTACTGGTTGGCCAAACAGTATCGATAAAATTAATATCGTTACAATGGATGGACACACAACACGTCACAGTCCAACTCAGTTCTTGTAACCTCTGCTCTTTCTTCGTCCACGAGCTCTCTCAAACTTGCGTCCCTTACTGCGAACGTACGGCCTAGGGGTAGTGTGGTAGAGGATAATGAACGAGACTAAGAGAGATGATTCCAAGAGCTTACTTAGTGTGGCTATGAGGAACACCAGGTGCCTTTCCAAAGTGTTTGACAGCTTCACGTGCCTTGCGGGGGCCTATAGAGGTACAGCAGTGACAAATGTTCTAGAAGACGCCCGCCTTCCCTACCTTGGAGGAGAACGGTGTTCTGGCCACGAGGAGCTTGCAGAGCCAGCTGGTCAAAGGTCATGACCTCCCCACCAGCCTTCAGGATCCTAGCTCTGGCCCCTTCTGTCACACGGAGGGCACAAACCTAGTGGGAGGGGATGACATTTGAGATTTCCACTCTCAACTTATCACAGGTGATGCTCGCTCACCTTCAGCTTAGGAAGGTCAAGAAGACGAAGATCATTGGTGATTGTTCCTACAACAACGGCAATCTTATCTTTTCGGTCTTCATTCCTCATCTGACGAACCTGTCATGTAACCCCACACAAGTCATGTGACACGTTCTCTTGGCACACATACCACTCTTGCTATGGAGATGGGGGGGCGATGTATCCTGCTCATGTACAACCTCTTCAGAACCACTTTGTTGAACGGGGCATCCACGCGTCGGGACAGAAACCGGTAGAGCTACAAAGAAGGAATGACAGTAAAGGCAGCACACACCAACCTCAATTTCGCCTTCCCAGCCCTTACCTTGACCAGGAGCCTGAGGTACGGGTCGTCTGACTTGGGCTCCCGTCTCACCGACTTCTTTACCTTGTGATTAATATCCACTCCCTAGAAATAGGACAGACGTAACCACCCGCTACTGTAGCATTGTAGTTGGGTACAGGCAGCGGAGCTCTAGGAAGATCAGCGAAGATTAACACTCACCATAGTTCGCAGCTGTACACATGGAAGGGGAGAAAATCCAACGCGCATGCGCAGCAACAAGCTAACGCGTTAAAAATCACAATCACTCAGTTATGACAGTTTTACAGACTCTCCAGATGTATAGTTAACAATTCAAGTAATGTTCCTGATAAGATGCCTAAAGTGATGCTAATCTGCGTCAAGTTGATACAGAGCTGGCGGTCCTTGTCTGGGAACTTGGGGTCAGTACGTAGCAAGTAGAATATGTTGACATAGGCAGCACCTGTAGAGAGGAGGTGAGTGAGTGGTATTGATGATATTACTGGCCCAACTCACCACCCAGTAGTCCAACATATATCATAAAACTTGGTAGGATATAAGTCGGAATGAAGTGCCACTGTGGAACAGAAGGCACCAACATTGGCTGCCTCAATCATGTCATGTGTGCACTCACCACTGGCAGCAGGACCCAGATGACCATATTGATAAACTGGAGCACTGACAATATCTCCACTCTTCTGATCTTGGCTATACCCAGAGAGGAGCGAGAGACGAAGACCCCAGCCTGGTAGCACAACTGGAGTGATGCAAACAGCTCCGGACATGACCCTGCATTGTATTCAGACTACATCGAGAGATGACATGTGGAGAGAGAGAGATGAGTGGCTGTGTACCTTGGGCCTGGCCTTACTAGCAGCACCTCTAGCCATGTACTCAAAGAGATATACAGCTCCCAGCTGGAGGAGGTCAGAGGGCAGTAATGGTGGTATTGGAGCAAGAGAGGAGACATACGTTGAGGGCTAACCACCAGATCAGTCGCAGGCATCGCAGCAATTTTAAACCCTTCTCTCTAAATCCTACCACTTCCTCACTCCTTCCACTCTCCCCTCTCTCACTAGCCTCCTTATCCCTCTGGACACTAGGGGTCTCTATAGGCAGTAGGAACATGCTGACATCAACCCTGCCTCCACTGGACAACCACTTACCTTCAACTGTAGCTTGATATGTTGGGGGCTCATTGATTAGCTTACTGCGCTCTCCAGACTCCTCCATGGTCCCCTGCTGAGGGGGCTCCCCTTTCGTTAGGATGACAAAGTAGGCCAGCCAATAGATGAAGACCACTGGTGCAGTAGCAAGAAAGGCAAACCTAGAGAGCAACTCCGAGTCCCAATCACAGCACACCTTGACAACAACAGCACCCTCACTTGTTCATTCCTTTAAGCTTCTCGGTGATGTCAGCTTCTTCTCCAGACTCCACTGTCTCGGCTGCCACACAAGCTGCAGGTGAGAGACACTGCATGTCAGCACACATCCACCCACCACTACTAGTAGCACTGACTGAGGAGGAGGTAGAGGCAGGCACCAGTGATACCTGCAAACCCAGTCCCACTGGACCAGGCACTAATGAGACTCTTTTGACGTGTGTGTAGATAGCCAAGGGTAGTACTGGGAAAGGGAGGAGGGAGATAGGTGAGGGGACAAGGCCAATGGTTGACTCACTTCTCTCCAAACGTTGCTGGTAAGCCACACATCACAATCCCAATCAGAGCTATCCAAAAGTTGGGGGTGAAGGCCACGAGAATCAGTCCTGCACACAACGAGGTATATGTATAGTGTCTTGTAGCCAAGGAACAGTGACTGACCTCCTAACATGAGGAGTCCATTGCCTAAAAATCTCACCCAGAATGGAACAACTTTAATCAGAGTAAGAGATGTGCTGAGACCTAGAGGAGGGAGGAAGGGGGGAGGAGGGCAAGGGAGGGAGGGGGAGGGATGCAAACTTCAACAGAGAAGCCATATCTATATTCCAACTCACCTCCTCCAAAGAGGCCAAATGCTACATTAGAGAACATGACCAATGGAACAAGGTTATCTTTGTTGAAACTGTAGGGAGACAGTATTGAGCCCTGCTGGCCTTAGACCAACAGTAGCAACACACACACCTGCGGGCCAGGATATTCGCAGAGGAGTTGACGACCACGTAGGGAAGGTTATTGATGGTCCCTAGCAGGAAGAGTGCCACCTGGGACAATACAATACACTGTCACGCACATGCATACAAGCACACAAACTGGCACACACACCCAGTCCCTCAGCCTGTCCACTCTGCTGGCTGCCATTCTTCTGTTGCACACGTTTGCAGTTTTAGGGGGCGGGGTCAGACAGCCTCTAAGCAAAGAGGGAAGATGGAGCGTTGGCGTTTCGGTGTGTTAACAGCGGCTGCAGGGCTAGCAGCCGGCATAGCTGGAACGGTACTGGCGGGCTGGGCTGTGAAGAGGTTGATGGCGAGCGAGGGGATCCAGGCTAGGCGGAGAAAGGCCGCTAACGACATACGAGGAATGAAGCTGTATCACAGCTTTCCCTTTCGCTCCAGCCGCTGTGCTTGGCTCCTAGCTGAGCTGGGGAAGGCCGCCGAGGTTGAGATAATCCCTATTTCCCTCCACGGTCCCGAAGCTAGCGACCTGCTCACTTACCGCGCCGTCCATCCTCACGGAACCCTACCCGCCCTAGTCCTGAGGGACGGCGGTGTACTCCTTGAATCATCCGCCATTTGCCTGTATCTAGCAGAGAACCTGACATGCCCCGACGGTAGCACTCTACTACCTGACAAGCAACAGCAAGCTCACTACTACAAGTAAGTGGAGGTGCATGTTGCCCAATGATGGCTATACGTGTTAGCATAGATACTATACCTTACGGAACTACTTAAGGTATAGTATCTATGGTGTTAGTGATGTGTTACCACCCACAGCATCATCTGCTATGCCACGTCTACATTTGACATCATCCTGGAGCCACTGTACATGCAGCTCACCCACACCCAGCCCAACAAACGCAACACTGCACTGGTGGAAACCATGCTCCGCAAGTTCCATATCTGTGCCAATGTCCTCTCCAACCACCTCAGTGGCCAGCAGTACGTATGTGGGGACAAGTTTACTGCTGCAGATTGTGTGGTGGGGTTTAATGTGTGGTGGGCAAGTGTCATTGACAATGGCAGTCTCTTGGAGGACTATCCAGTCCTGAGGGACTACCTGGTAAGGCTGAAGGCACGGCCAGCCTTTGAGCAGACGATGCGAGGCAAGAGGCCTGTCAAGCCTAGTGGGGGTAGCCTGTGACACTACACAGTCATTACATGTCAGTAGACAGGTCCAGTGTATATGTGTATTTTTGTCGTGTCAATAGTGCATTAGAAATTCCTTCTTTGGTAAAGTCAATTATATGTATATACAAGTGGTAATATAGCACCAATGGATTATACTGATGTCAAGTGGTATCAGGTAGACACCGCTCTACACACACTGACAACACACAAGCACAGCTACTGCACATGCTACAATCAGTCATCTAGCTGGCAGAGTATGGCCACACCTCTGTTAGTCCAGTGGCTCTCAGGCTGGTCGGACGGCAGGGAGATAGTCAGGACGTAGTTAGTTGAATGTCCAGTAGTAGACAGAGTGCCTCGTCTGGCACTTGTCTTGTAGACGGGTGAGAAGTAGGTAGGCTTAGGTTTGAACTGGTCTTGCCTGCCAGGTATGGCCCAGATCTGGAGGTGACAGGGAGTGAGATATGTACACATGTTGTGTGTATGGGGTCACGTACAATGGGCAGGGAGTCAAAAAGTATCTTAGGGTTTGACTCTCCGATGACTTTCCTCTGGCGGTCCCACCTTGCTCCCTCCAGAAACAGCCCCTACACACAACCAGTGAACAACATTAGGTAGAGGACACACAGTGTGGTCCACTGCTTGCCTTGATGTATGCTCCGTCTTCTGGCCTGGTGATGTCACTGGCCTCCCTGTCTGCCTCCCACTCCGTCACTTCAAACTGAAAGCCCAAATGGTCAATGGGAATAGTATATCTACGGGCATAGTTCTGGAGAACACCTGAAGCCAGTCATGTTGGGGATATGGACAAGTATATAGTGGAATGGACCATTAGTGTGTGGACATGTACCAGTGAGGAAGGACTGAGTGAAGTAGAACCCAGATATCCAGAAGACAACAGGTGTCCCACGTTCAATCCAGTCCTGGAAGAACTTCAACCTACAAGTGGTAGTGGGTGTGGCATGTACTGTGGATAGGTGTATGTCCCTACCTGGCCAGCAGGTCTGCCATGTAGCTACCCAGAGGTTTGAGGGAGGGGTATGACTTGGCTGCCCACACTGCAGGGACTTTCCCTATGGTCATACTGACAAACACATCCTCCAGGTCAGCTGACATGACCACAAGCCCCTTCATGGCCTTCTGCATGTTCTGCAGTGTGGACCGCACCACACTGGTCAGCCTGTTGAACCTGATCAGTTCCTGCCTCAGTACTGTATTCATGGACTCCTCATAGAGCACAGGGTAGGCCTCCATCACCTGTACAGTCACACCATGTACCATCAGCTCTATGTAGCTAGCCTGTTACTGACCTTCTCCAGGTCAAAGTCAGGTGGTAATTTGGTTAGGATGTCGCTGGCCAGCTCATCCACTATTTGTTGCTGACTCTTCCCTCCCCCTCCTGTCTTCCGGGGGAGAGTGAGCAAGACACTGTCAAACAACTGCTGTGTCTCCTGCTGGTCCTTGGTGATATCTGCATTCTCATGGAGTCCAAATACCTCTGGGTGTGGTATGAGGGGCAGGGATCGCAGGTAGTCAATGTAGGTCTGGTAGTCTCCATGGGGAGGTGCTCGGTACAGACCACTTGGAGAGAACCTGCACAGCCAGTACTCACTGCAATAGCCACACCCACCACTGGCCAGGGAGGACTCACATGTATGTGTCATCCTCCACTATATTGTGACAGTAGAAGATGGAGAGCAGGGACACAAGTAGCCTGCGGTCCCAGTCATCTGTTACACGGCCACCATAGTTACATTGACCTGTCAGGTAGGTGAGTGCATCTAGTGGCAGGTCCTCATAGTCATTTAGGAACATCTGCAGGTGGGTGAGGTGTGCGAGCATCCCATGATGACAGAGAGAGAGAGAGGGAGCCTACCTGTTGCTGCTTCATGCTGATACGTAGGTCACTCTCATTGAACTCATAGGGAATGTTCCATCCCAGGGCTCCAAACTTCCTCCTCTCCTGAACTAGAGCATGGAAGAAACACAGTCCAAAGAGAAGCTTGCGCCAAATCTGAGGTTTGTTGCAGCCCTCGAAGAAGGCGGGGTCAGAAATGGGGTCATTTAGGTAGGACCTGAGGAGGTTGGCCCTCAGTCCTTTAGGAGGTTCATTAGTCATCTTCACCCCTGCGGGAGGCCAGAGAGAGAGAGAGAGGGCTCACCTCACTGGTATACCTGTGGTTGGAGGACTTACCATTCTGAAGTATGGACACAGGGAAGTCCTCAGAGGGGTAGGAGGTGAGCCAGAGGCGGAAGTCAGTGTGGGTATCGTCTGGGATGATCACCTCCTCACAGATCTTCTCCAACCGAGGCATCCAGGAGGTGGCCAAATGGCAGTTCTGGAGGACCACCCAGGTCCCCTCCTTGATGGCCGTGTCAATCATCTTGGATGCAATGGGCCCCTGAAGTGGGACAAAGTGTACTCTTGAGATGAGTCATAAACTCTGCACACACCCTCCAGCCATTTACCTGTCCCTGTCCAAGGGAAATGGACTGGCAGCGCTGGTCACCAAATCCCTTGTCAGCTGCAAACTTGAGCAGTCCAGCCATGGGGTCCGCTCCAGGAGAGAGGACAAAGATGAGGGGGGCACAGCAGTGGGAGTCTGCAAAACTCCCTGCTAGGTCAAAGGTCGGAGGCTCTATGTACTCACGGCCCATCTTGTCTACAATAAAGTTCTGCACAGCAGGGATGATCTTGTCTGGGCGAACACAGCGCAGGACTACCATACGGTCCAGTCCACGTAGCTGCAGGTCCCACATGCCAGGAAGTGGGGCCACTTCAGGTTTGGTGGAGTCATAGAGCTCCTTCCACTCGGGGCCAAAGTCGTTCATCCATCCCTTCAGGTTAGGTAACTCAGATGCCCTCACAACCTCCCCCCATGACTTCTCGGACAGCCACTGGGGGTGGGGGTTGGGGTGAGGGTTCTCCAGAGCCACACCTCCTGTTAGTAGGAACCTCCACACATCTTCATCCACCTCCTTCCTACACAACACAGTGGACAGAGGCAGAGTAGAGCATTGACTATTGGCTGGTGTAGAGAGGATTGTACCTGCTCTTGAGTATCCCAATACACAGTATAAATGAGAAGAGAAGCTTGTCCTTCTCAAAAAGAGAGCGACAGACATTGTTGTAAATGCTGCGAGTGAAGTGTTCATTCAAATTAGCAATACGTTCCTGTGAGGAGCTAAGAGGGGTCAAGGGAGTTTAGTGTGGAACAGACTCTACAATACCTGCAGATCTGTGGACTTGGTGCTGTTGGCAATGGACTGCACATAGAGATTGATGAACCACACTAGAGAGTACTGGTACATTGGCTCTATATTGGCTAGGTCTGAGATGCAGAAGAAGAGGATGGAGGCATGAGTGGCTACAGGACGGTAGCCATTGCGGGTCTGGTCAATCTCCAGCTCTGTGGCAGCCGCTACCTCCTGCTTGGCCGAGATCTCTGCAGCTAGTGTCTTAGATGAAGACAGAACTTTAATGGCTGTCTCATCTTCAAGGATGTTTCCCTCTGATGAAGAAAGAACCTCCAGGATCTTGTCCTCAATCTCCTTGAGCTGTTTCTGGTTCTGAGCTGACTCCACAATGAGCTCATTCTTCTTCTCCTCCAGCTCTGGCTTCTCCTTAGCTGCCACAATTCCCAGCAACTGGTCCTGCAGCCCTTGAGGTGTGATCATGAAGTTGAGCAGTGTCACCTGTGGTGTGAGGTGAGGCATCCCGCAGACTGTACCCTACCTCAGAGTCTATATATTGTACCTTGACAGACACCTCTGGGAGGTAGTGTGGGTTGCGCAATCTTGTAGTGATGTAGAGCCGAAAGTCTTGGCTGTATTCAATCAGAGCCTCTCCCAGTCGTATGTACTAGGGAGAGAATGACATCATTAACATGTGTCACTACATCATGTAACCACCCACTACCTCTACTCCAGATTGTTTGAATGTCTGTTTGAGCAGCAGTGGCTCCAGCAGAGGGTCGAGCTCCTCCCCCACGTTCTCCAGCAGTACTGGAGTCCCAAACTGAATGCTGTTCTCCAGAGTACGGGCATAATTAGGATCCGACAACTTGATGACTGAGAGCTTGTTTGGCTTCTCCATGTTCTTCACCCACTTATTGGCCTGGCCTGGAGGGAGAGGAGAATCAAAGGGGTGTGGTTACAGTATTGTCACCAACTCACCTTGAGGATCGATCATCAGTGGCCAGCGGCGAGAGTTGGAGGTGATAATCCCATTCTCCACAGAGAAGGAGTCCACTGGCAGTCCAGCTATATTCCAGGCCCTGATTTTCACAGGCTCCCCCAGAGTGGCAGAGACTGAGAACGACTTGGAGCAAGGGATGCTCTTCTCTGTGCAGAGAGTGTGCCAGTCTTTGACACACTGTGTGCGGAAGTCGACAGTGAAGGCCCCAAGGTAGGCTACCACTCCAGAGGACACCAGCACATCTCCTATCACATTAGTGTACCTGCAGACACACACAGAGGATATCTAACCCACTGGAGTGTGATGTACACTATACCTCTCCCCCAGATCCTGGGCAGCCTGACCCCAGCGATCCTTCTCTCCCCCCAGACCTCCAATCAACTTCTCAGCCCGGTCCAGTTTCTTGGTGCAGAGGTCAATGTTGGCCTCCAGATTCTCCTTCTTCTTCTGCATAGCCTCAAACTGATCATTGAGAGCTTGCAGCTTGTCTGGGAAGAGAGAAAGGAGGCCGTCATGTACACACCACATGCTGTGAGGCCGTGGGTCAGTGGCCATACCTAGCACTTCTTGCAGCTCAGCTCTCTTCTCATTAAGTTTTTTCATCTGCACAGCCAGCTCTGCCTCAGCCTCTGCCAACTTGACCTTCTTGGGGGCCACTACTTTGGCAACTCTGTCATAGACATCCATGGCTCTGACCCACTGGCAGAGGCCCTCACAAGCAGTTGATGCTGACTTAATCACCTCGGGATTAAACTCAGCCTTGGAGCAGTAGCTGAAGGGATCAAAGTTGATAACATACATGTATCAGCTGGTACAAGTCACTACTGCTCACTTTTCTCTGATCTTCTTAATAATCTGTGGGTTAATATTGTCCTTGTCATAGCTCTTGAGGGAGTCCAGGAACTTGAAGTCACTGAGGAGCTTCTGAGAAGGTCCCCAGAAGTCCTCCACCATCTTACCACTGCCAGAGGGGTCTGGTTTCCTCTCTGGCTTGATACCCTTCATGATACACACTGCCTCCATCACCAGCTTCACTAGTGCAGGTGGATTCTGTGGGAAGTAGTGAGTCATAGGTCCAGAAGGGCTGCATGTGTGGGTTACCTTCATGGACTTGACGAGGGTGATGTCCTTGGAGGTCAGAGTGTTGAGGGCATCAATGGCTGCCTCCAGGGCAGGGATGGCCTCTGCCAGATCAGCCTCACACTCATCCTTGATGGCTTGAGATTTGCTAGCAGCTTCATTGGCCACTGCCTCATCAGCTGCCACAACCTGTGGGAGTGTGGCTCATTACTGTTAGTTACTGGGTCACACTAATTAGTGAACATCTCACTTGTTTCTTGGCCTCGGCCTCCACTGTGTCCTTCTCAATCTTCACCATCAGCTCATCTGTCTCCTTGGAGGTCTGCACCAGTTGTGGCTGTAGCTCCTGCAGTTCTTGTTGCATGACAGACACTTGGCCTGCAGCAAACTCCAGTTTCTGTAGTCCCACCACATAGCGCTGTCTCATGTTGTATATCTCTGTCCTCCGACGACTCAGCAATGTCTTGAATGTGAGGATGAGCTCGAGGTAGGAGGTGGGAGTGACGTAGTTCTGACGACGTAGGACAGCATAGTACTGGTCAGACAGTGTGCGGACACTCTGGTGGAAGTGCTGGCACATGGAGACACACAGTCCCCTCATCTGTTCAGACATGTCCACATCTTCAAGGAACTTGTTGGCCACCATCTCCAGTGCATCATTTGGCCATGCCTGGAGCCACAAAGTCACATGCCTAACATCCATACACCCATACTCCCATACCTAGTACCTGGAACCAGTCAATGGTGCAGCAGTTGATGAGGGAGGGGAACATACGGAGACGGTTACGGAAGGCATCTCCAATGGGGCTCATGGCAAGGACCACATGAAGGTGCTCCTTGACCCTCTCAATGAAGAAGTTGTACATGGAGAGAGGAGTGGCCTCAATCTTACGGCCCTAATGTAGGTTTGTAAAAGGATGATAGGAGCCAGGATGATGACCAATGACTGACCTGTGTCCTGGCCACCACTTGCATCTTCTCAATGATATCTGCCTTCTCATCCGGAGGGTAGAGATTGGGAACATCACCAGTGTTCAGGATCATGTTCAGATCCTCCACAAATGACTCGTCCTATTACATTAAGTCCATACAGAGAAATCTCACCTCCCCTCTCTCTCCTTCATTCCCCCCTCACCTTGATCTGGTTGTCAGAGAACAGGAAGGTGGTTTTCTTACCCTCAGCACCAGCTCTGATTAGCAGCTTCTTCAGATCCTCCCTCCATTCAGTGGTAGTGTAGTTCTTGGAGATCTCGATTTGGAACAGACTGTAGTCAGCCATAAAGGTGGCCAGTTTGCAGGCACTCTGCCTTCCACTACCTCCCACACCTAGACAGTCACAATTTGAAGACGGACCATTCAATGCAAGAGCCACACCCATCCACTCACCAATGAGAAGAACATGGCCATTGTCCTGTTTGAGCACTCGACTGATCCGAGACACATGCTCAATGGCAAACTTGAACATGACCAGTTTCATAGGTGCCTTGCTCATTTGATTGTATTCATCAAGGTAACTGGCGGGGAATGAGCTGTAACAGCCCAGACAGACATGCGGTGCCATCTACCACTTACTTCTCTATGGTGGCCGTCAGCTCCTTGAAGTTCTGGACCTCGTCATAAATCTTTGGCTCTGCTCCAGGGATCATGTAGTCACCAAAGAAGAGGCCTCTGATGTCATCATCCACCACTCTCCCGCTGTGTGCAAGGTGGCCCAGCAGCTTGTCAGTGGTCACCTTGAACTGCTGGTGGAGGGTCTCCTGCACAATCCCAAAGAACTGGTCCCGGTCCTTGTCATCAATCAGTCGGTCATAGAAGACCCGGTAGACCTCATGGACCCACAGTCGTATCAACTTGTCTCCCTCAGTCATGTTGGTCTTGGGCACTAGGAGGACTCCGGACACTACACGGGAGAAGTCTCGGAGGTTAAATACATAGTGAGACTTGGAGGGAGTGGGGAGGAATGTGCTGACAGCAGCTTTGTACACTGCCATTGTAGCCTGTACCATCATCTGTGAGGTGGTGGAGGTAGAGGGTAGTCGACCACAGGACACACTAGGCTGTGACTGACCTTGCCCAGTCGGAGGAAGGTGGGGTCAAAGCCTTTGCTAAAGTGCCAGTCGGCCATTGATGTGAAGATCTTGGTCATGGTGGAGTCATCAAATGACTCAATAGCAATGAGGTTAAAATGGCGTGTGAAGCGGTTGGTAATGGAGTTCCTTCCTCCTCCAGGGGGACCCATAGCACACACCAAGTTCTGTGGAGGTAAGTCATGTCATCTCTCTGGTTAGGGAGGTGTCTGTGTGATGACCTACCACATCAGCAAGCTCCAGTCGGGAGTTGTCCTTCTTGTCATACCAGTGCTTGTGGTCCACCCATTGTCTCAGCAGCTCAATAGGTGGCTGTGCTCCATACTTCTCTTTCTGAGGCATGTTGAGATCATCCACAAACACCACACACCTGCAGATGGAGAAGAGTGTCAGCTACAGACTCTCCAACTGACTGGAGATCATGGCTTACTTTCTCCCCATCGGAGGTCCAAACACACCCTTCCGACGGCGATCCAACTTGCTCATGATAATATCCTGGGTCTGATTGGCTGTTGTACGTGCTGAGAAGTTGACTACATTAGGCAGATAGCTGCAGGAACACACATTCAAGCTCTCTCTCTCTCTCCCTCTGTTGTCATACATACAGCCTACCTGTCCCTAGGCAGTTTCACCAGATAGCTGTTATTGATGGCTGACTTGCCAGTCCCAGTGGGTCCCACCAGCAGCAGAGGCACTCCATGTTTGGTCAAGGTGTCCAGGAAGTAGGTCTGCCGTGCCGTGTCAACTGTTGGGATGATCAGTTCACTGACCTTTGCCCCTGCGGGGATGGTGGCATTCCGATCAAGGAGGTCGTCCCATAGAGCCCAAATGCCACCTGTCTTCTGAAAGAAGTAGTCAAAGACTGTGTCCCTCTCTGGGAAGAGGTGGTTCTGTAGGCATATGTGGTAGTCACACAGGTAGACACATATTGGTATGAGATGAACCTTGGCCATCTTGATGGACTTGGGCCGAGGGTGTTTCTGGTCTGTGCCTGAGATTAGTGTGCGATAAAAAGCATCAAATTTGGTCCTGGAGTCCCCAACCAAGGCCCCTCCTAGGGACCAGACTAGGGAGAACAGGAAGAGACAAGGTAGCCACAGCTGGGTCTGAGTCTGGGGGACAGATTCCATTCCATCTATGAAGGTGTCCAGTAGGCAAGTGTAGAGCTGCAGTAGAGAGCTGACACGGTGGAGGGCGGAGGTGGTCACAAACAGCCGACAGCCATGGCGAATGAAGTCCAGTGATGGCTGCACTAGCCAGGAGATTAGATCCTGCACTAGAGAGCAGTTATCTTCGATCAGCTTGGAGAAGACATCTCTGTTGGTTTCCCTCACAGCATCAGGTATTGAGGTAAGGTAGGAGTCCACCAGAGGCTGCCAACCCAACTACACCCACAGAGGTACATTCACCAGGTCTCAGAGTCTAGTGGTGCTACATACCTGATGGGGCTCCATGTAGATCATCCCACAGCGACTGACAGTAGCAGGTGAGGCCACCTCCAGGTCCTCTGGCTCAAAGATCAGGTTCTGCTTGCCAGTCATTTGCACAATCTCTCCACTCATCAGACACAGCTGGCGAGAGGAGGAACAGGCTCTGGAGTTGTAATGAGGTAGTAAAGAGGTAGTACCTTCTTATTATCATCCAGTACAGTATTCATATTCTCAATCCAGATGGCATCCACTGGACCATCAAACACAATCCACTTGCGGTTCTCATCAGTGGCCGAGGCCTGCTCCTTGAAGGCAGAGGCTAGCACACCGTCAGACCATTCGTGGGACACAGGGTCAAAGCTACCATACAACTGGTGCATGGTAATGGACTTGGGGTTGATGATCTGATAGTCCACCTGGATATACACCACACAAGGCCTGACCCCTGGCATGGGGAACACTGCACAGATAACTTACCTTGTATTCCTCTAGCAGACCAGATACATTGAGGTCAGCCAGAGCTGCAGCGAGGACCTTGTAGGCCGAGCTCTTGCCTCCCATGGCATCCCCTACTATCATGAAGCCATGTCTCACCAGCATCATCTCGTAGATCTGCAGGGGTAATGTGTCCTCACACATACTACAGGAGGGAGTGGGGAGGCAGTGAGGCCACACCTCAATGATCTTGGTGATAAACCATGGGACTGGCTGCAGCTCCATCTTGGCAATGTTGTCACACAGAGCATCAGTGAGGCTGTCATAGTCCGGTTTGGGGAGGGTGACTCCAGGGAAGAGGTCGGAGGTGATACCAGCAAAGAGTGGCAAGTCATGGGCCAGAAACTTGGGCAGGTTGACATCATTAATGGCCCTCAGAAGAAGGACACTCTCACTCTCTTCTGGATACTTCAACTTGAGATTACCAGCAGCTGTCAGGACCGACTTCACAGCACGCATACCTACACAATAGATAGTGGCATGTGGTGGCAGTCTGTGTGGCACACTGTATGTACCATAGTCATAGTGATGCTGTGAGGAGAGCTGCTCAGAGCACAACTTATAGGTGGCCACAATCTTGGCTGAGAGACTGCGGGCATCCACAAACCCCATAGAATAGAGCATGATCTCACCAATGAGGGCGTAGTCTGGTACCATCATAGCCACAGTACGGAACAGAACCTGGACACACCAGAGATAGAGGTAGAGGCACTGAGACAGTGAAGACACACCTTGAGATTATCAGGGAGTTCCTGCCTCCCAGCATAGCCAGGGTTCATTGTGATGAAGACAGTGCAAGATGTGTCAATGGAGATCTCTGTGCCCTCAAACACAAACCTCTCCACTCCCTGGTTGACAGCTACCTGGATGCTATGAATCTGCTGTGCTATTACTGACAACACCTCCAGCTCTATGCGATTGAACTCATCAAAGCAAGCCCAGGCTCCTGCCTGTGCCAGGCCCTTAAAGAATTTGCCCATGGCTTTGTAGTCCAAACCATCCGAACAGTTGAAGACCACACACTGCTTGGCAACGGCCTTGGCCAGGTCCTTACAGGTCTCTGTCTTCCCTGTACCAGCTGGACCCTCTGGAGCCCCTCCTAGGTGCAACTTGAGTGCCCCCATGAGAGTGCGATAGCAGCGGTCAGTGAGTGGAGTGATGACCAGGCGGCCAGTGTTCCCTAGGTACTCATAGCCATAGGGGACGTCAGTAGTGATCATTCTAACAATGACCACCTCATCTTCCAAGTAGTAGCGTAGCTGACTGATCCACTGGAAGTCCACATCTGATGCCACGCCATCACTGTACAGCTTACTGACCACATCACGAGCTGAGAGGAGGAATGTCAGTGTACAAGGTCCTGCCATCCTTAGCCACTCTCACCATGGACATCCAGCACAGTGAGGGCTCCCAGAGTGACCCGAGCCATCTTGGACAGCTTTCCCCTCACCTTCTCCACTATCTGCTCGATCTGGCGATTACTCAACTCCAAATATTCCTATACACACACCCACACCACATATCCACTCCACTCATGTCGACTACTACCACACAGGCCTCACCTTGAGGGTGCCATTCCGAATGGCAGCAGCGACATCTCTAGTCCAGTAGATGGAGGTTCCAGCCAGCACCACCTGGCCAGGCCACTCCACTACCCACTGAACACGAGGTTCAGCTTCATAGGCAGCCACAGACTGCGCCATCACATCTCTCAAACTGACGATCATTACTTCTTGCACTTGTAGCAGCCACTTCTCCACCATACCCTGGACACAGCACACACCAGTAACAAATCACAGGCTCCAAATGACAGGGACTTCCTCACCTTGGCATCGGCTGGTATGATAGTCTTGGAGAAAGGCACTGTCTCCTTCTCGCTACTAATCATGCCAGTGATATGCTGTTCCTCAGTAAACTGTAACTTAGCAATGCCCTCAAAGCATTTCTTGAGATGAGGCTGTACTCTCAGTGGGTCTTTTGTCTCTGATAGGATCTCCAACAGCTCATCATTGGAGAGAAAGAAAAATCTGAGAAAGTAAGGAGAGGGGACATTGCAGGTATGTACACAGGAGAAGACAGTTCATTACCGAGGGAAATATAGCCTCTTCTTCTCCAAGTAGTCATTGAGGCCTTTCTGGATCTCTTCTAGCAGTTGGTTGGCTTTCTGCAGACGGCTCAACATATTGTCCTGGCTGGTCACCACCAGTGCATGTGCATCCTTGACTGACTCAGTCATGATATCACGCCAGGTACGGTCTACAATGCCAAACTTACGTCCTTCCTCTGGCATCTGAGCCATGATGTCCTCAGAGGAGAAGATGGGCTCTGAAGGGAGGAGAGAGAGAGAGGATGAGTGTGTGAGGCAGTGAATGTCCACTCACCAAGGTAAAGCCAGGTGGCCTGGCACTTGAGCCAGGCATCCATGATATCTTGGATCAAGATCAGCCTCTGCTCCCATTGCTTGATCTCCTCTTCAAATGGCTTAATGAATGGGGACCCCCTCATTGTCTGGGTCTTAACGATGTGATCATCCAGCAAGACTTGAACATCATCCACAGCAGAGAGGATAGAGATGCCCTAACAGTGTAGTAGGAGTGTCAGTAGTACTCCCTTTAACACATCAGTCTCACTGTGTCTCTGTAGTCGATGAAGACAAACTCCATTTCTTCCCACTCAGCAGTCATCTTCTCCATGGCCTTCTCCAGTGAGTACTCCTTAGTGGCTGCAGCTCCTACTTCCTCCAGTCTGCACCCAACACACACACACACACACACACACACATTCACACACACAGGTATTCATACACACGTGTCCACTGGACACAGTAGTTTCCCACACCTCTCCAGGTGTTTGTGCAGTCCATAGCTGAGCATGGTACTGAGAGGAGTGTCTGGGCCTGGCTTCAATTCAAAACCTACAATTTCACTCATCTACAAAGAGATATACTTATCATGTACAGACCCCACACCACTGTCTCTCTCTGGTACCCTTTGCCAGTGACGGTCACGAAGTCCATGATTGCAGAAGGTCTGTAGCAGTGGAAGATGTTCCTTGAAGTCATTTAGTTTCATCTTATAAGCCTCAGCTGACTGCTTGGGTTTAGGATGGTCAGCAAGTGATCGTGTCAGTTTGTGCATATTCCTCCACATCCCCCCCACCTCCTCCTCCACCTGCTCTGCATCCATCTCCAGGAATGGACCTGTAACCAGACACACATCATCTCCAGATGTACTCACCATCACATCACTCTTACCATTCATCCATTGCTCATGCTTGCTGTGGTAGCTCACTGCAGTATTCCACAGTTTGTCATACGGCTCCTTTGCATGTAGCACAGCCTGGATCTGGGGATAGGGGGTCATTTCCCATTGAAGTAGCTCCTCCTCATTATTAATATCCATGGCCTCAGCCTTGCACTCCTCTAGCAATGATCCCAGATCTTTCAATTCTGCTGCAGTGCTCTGGATAATTTCCAAGGACCTTGGGATCTCCTTCTCCTGGAATACCTCCACAGCAGAATGGTACTCATCCAGTTTGGCCACAAAACGTTCCTTGCGAGCTCGAAGCTCCTGCTCCACCTTCTCTCTCCGATTAACCAGCTTCATTTGACTGACCTCAAATATAGGCTCCATGCGGGCTGGCCAGTTGAAGGTCTGACTGTTCAGCTTCAGGTCCTCCTCTGGCAAGATAGCAATGTCCAGCAGGAACCTCAGTCTCTCTGCCGCAGTCCTTACCTCTGCCTGCAGCCTGAACACTGTGTCCTCACGGGACTGCACATGACAAAGACACACAACAGTCATTATGACCTGTGGAGAGCTGCTCCCAGCTCCATACATTGGTCAGGAATTTATCCAACTCCACCATGTCTTCAGTGTTCTGAGGATCCCCATACACTTTAGTGGCAATGTCGTCATAGCGTTGACATAAGCTAGACAGAGAGAAACAGTGCACATGTACATCGGTCCCTAAACAGCCGTTCACTCCTTGCCCTCCAGCTACATGGACTGCTACCTAGGTAGGCAGTCGCTATCTTCATGGACAAGTTCTCTCTACCTAGGTAGGCAGTCGCTATCCTCATGGACAAGCTCTCTCTACCTAGGTAGGCAGTTGCTATCTTCATGGATGAGACCAACAGTGACCAGAGACTAACACAATGGTACATTGCAACAATAGAATGTCCACAAAATCTATTGTATTAATAAGAGAAGGTTCCTGGCCATACAGGTTAACTCACTCTTTGTTCTTTTCTCTGTTGTCATCTACAAGGTGAGTGGTGATTATGTTAGCTAGTTCAAGGGCTGTGCAGGAGAGGAGATCATTGACCTGTCCACAGCTGAGCTGCAGGAGGTTCAGTCTAGCTAACCTCCGCAGCTCCCCCAGACCAACACTACAGTCACGCAAGGTCTGGATACGCTGCAAGTAGGGAGACACATGTGGCGGGCACACTAATGATGGCAATAAGTGGTTGTATGAATGCATGATGGACAGTCTGATGGATTATGCATAGGAGGAAAAGTGGGCTCTACCGGGCTTGAACCAGTGACCTTGAGTTAGTACCTCAATGCTCTGCCAACTGAGCTAAGAGCCCAGCTGACAGAGATAGCCACTGGTCTCCCTTTTGAGCCACTTCTCCTCCTAGGAGGAGAAGTGGCTCAAAAGGGAGACCAGTGGCTATCTCTGTCAGCTGGGCTCTTAGCTCAGTTGGCAGAGCATTGAGGTACTAACTCAAGGTCACTGGTTCAAGCCCGGTAGAGCCCACTTTTCCTCCTATGCATAATCCATCAGACTGTCCATCATGCATTCATACAACTTCTAATTTAACACGAGAGAGTTTCTATATAATATATATACATCATGATGGCAATAAGTGGTTTCATTCCCGACTCAAACACAGGGTACCAGAATAATGTATACCTTGCCAAATGCAGGCAGCTCAGCATCTGATTTCAGAAAAGCCTCCACCTTTCTTTGAGCCTGGCCATCCAGCAGGTCCCTGTGCTGGTTGTACATGGCAGTTACATACCTGAGAGCCAGAGGGGAGATATTCCATTTATATATAGCCCCTGTACTAGATGGACAGACCTGTGGGGTCCAGTGAGGTTGGAGCGTAACCTAGTGAGTGCCTCCTCCCTGGCTGCAGTGACCAGCGCCTCCTCCAGACCCACACTTGGCAGCTCCAGCAGCAGCCCTCCCAGCTCAGGGAATAGGACATGCTCTACCTGCACATGAAGTGGTATGGAGTTCTGAAGTCACCCAGGATTGTCCATACCCGAGGCAGTCCCTGTGCAGCCTCCACAATGGTTGACACCAGGCGGTTCACCACAGCCTCCAGCTCAGACAAAGGAGGACTGAACATCAGCTCAGTTGCCTTCACCACCAGCTCCACATGAAACACCTGCAACATGACATCATCATTTCCTCCACTCTACTGGACCTGGTGAACTCACTGGCTGATTGACAAACATGAGGTCAGTGTACTCTCCTTCATAATCATTGCCTCCCTGAACAGACAGAGAAGGTATTTGGTGGGACTATGCTCTATGTACATGTGGCTCACAGCATAAGGGCCCAGTAGAGAGACAAAGTTAGTGAGGGATATTCTGACTGTGTCTCTGAGTTGCCTGGCCATGAGGGTTGCTGCAGTGTTGAAGAAGTGTTCAGCCAGCACTGCTGACTGGTTGGAGGCTGATGGGATGAGGTGTGCCCAGGACTGCTTCTGCTCTCGGAACACATCCCCACACTCACCCACCCACCTGCCGTTAGAGAGGTGCATTGTACATGAACACCATTTCAATTAAATCTTCTCCCTCACTTCTCTCTCAGCACTGTCCTGGCCTGTTCACACTGGGCTCTGATGAGCTCCTCAAATCCTGCTGGTGACAGAGGGAGCTCTGCACTCTGCAGAGAATCAACAGCCATGAGGTGCACCTTGCTGTACCTGTGACATGTGCCCAGTAGAGGAGAGAGTGAAAGCATTGTATCCGTGTGTAAGAAATCTCACTTGTGATCCCAGAGCTCTTGCAGGCCCCTCATGACAGTGCTGGTAGTGAAGAGCTGCTGAGCTTGCATGGACTGCACTTCATGCCACGTGTCATGCCATGGCACTGGAGCTCGCACCACTCGAGAATGATGGACCACAGGCAAGGCCGGGATCCTCAGCCTGGCCTGCTCAGAACGGTCCTGAAGGATGTAGTCCACTATGGACTTCTGTAGGCTGTGTTTGTAGTCCTATATAAGTAAATGACAGGTGAATAGAGTCACAGGGAGAACTGCACTCCACTCACAGCAATGATCTCCTGATGGAGGGAGTCAATGAGTGCACTCCAGTCAGGGTTCATCAGAAGAGTAGGGGACAATCTGCTGTGCACTGCAGGCAGTGTTTGGCTTGGGAATGGAGCCAAGTCATCCTCACTCACACCTTCTCTCACGTAATACTGGTAGCGCTGAAGGGACAGTACAGTAGATACCTTCAGGTCTGGTACGGTCAGTACAGCAGATACCTTTAAGTCATCCTGCCCCTTATTAGAGGGCGTTGCTAGAATTTGCAATTCATCAATCTTCTGGAACTGCTGTCCTGGAGTCAGCGGTCGTGATGGTGAGCTCAGTACACCAAGGGTCTGGTGGTAGTTGGCTGGCATGGATGGAGGAGACAGTGGAGGAAGACAGTGAGAATGACATCGAGTGGGAGCTGTGATGGTTTAGGATCACTGAAAGGTGAGCCTTACATACTACATGTATGTGTGTAGCTACTACAAATACATGGATAGGATACAATGGGATCGGGTTCTCCTGCGCAGATGGCGTAGCTTGAGGTTGCTAGCAGAGGGAGTGAAGTTATTAGCAATGGACTCTGAGGGAGAGCGGTGATATCTCTCCTCCTTGTAGGGTGCAGCACGCGTCCAGGACATGGCCTTCATCAGAGGAGGGTTCTCCTGGTTCTGCAACACCAACTGCAGTGTAGGCATGATTGACAGTCAGTATTCCCCGGCATGCTAGAGGGTTATGGTAATAGGACCTTGTACAGTGGAGAGGGCTGCTCGTGTGTGGGAGGAATGGTAGGTATACGAGGCAGCTCATGGCGGATCCGCGCTGCAGGATTGGCTGTCTCCAGCCGCCGCTGCAGGGAAACCAAAAGTAATAACAGTGAGGACAACATCAACTGGTGCATACCTCAATCGAATCCATGGCTTAGGATTTATGGCATGTGAGTGAGCAAAACGTCTGTTGCTAGGATACGCTCCCCTATCGTCCCCATTCCATTCCGTCCGGTTTCCCGGAATCACGCCCAAATTAGGACTGCGTGTAAAAATGCAAAGCCGGGTGAGCATGAAGGCCATCAACCAGCACATTACGTGCAGTCTATGTGCTGGCTACCTTGTGGACGCTACAACCATCACAGAGTGCCTGCATACATTCTGCAAGACGTGCATCGTCAAGTACCTCCAGACGTGTAACAGTTGTCCCATCTGTACCACCGTCGTCCACGAGACCCAGCCGCTACTCAACCTTCGCCCTGACCGAACTATGCAAGACGTGGTGTACAAGCTGGTTCCCGGTCTCTACAAAGAAGAGAGAGAGAGAAGAGAGAAGTTCTACCTGGAGAGGGGTGAATCGGATCCTAATTGTCGCCCACCTCCCATGGACCCAGTTGACTCCAGCACTGAGTTCTCTCAGAATCATTTCAGCAGAGACGAGGACTTAATTTCTCTGCAGGTAGAGCCCCACCCCTCAGTGGTGGAATATCCATCTGTCCAATTGCAAGAACTATCACGCAAGTACATGCGAATGTCATCTCGTGCAGCTGTTCATCAGCTGAAGTGGTTTCTGGTGCATAAACTCTGTGTTCCTGCACTCTATGACCTTGATCTGGTCTGTGATGAGAATATCCTTCATAAAGACAGTACCCTTAAGTTCATCTGGCTCTCTTACTGGCTCAAGAAGTCCCCTCCTCTACTACTGCATTATAAACTTAAGCCCAGATTAGTATGACTAAAGACAGTTCAAAAGTAGCCTGTACAAATTCAGCATTATACACTGGATATATTTTCTGATATAGGGTGGTTATCTTATGGTAGCAGTGAGTGCATTGTGTTGCTAAGTGCAGTGTCAAGTGTCCAGTCATGGGTCAGTAAGGTTGATGGGTGTGTCAATATCGTCTTTGCTGGCAGCTGCAGACATGTCATAGAGCACTTCAAACACAGGAATTCCTCTCTCCTTGGTCTTCTTGCTCTTGTCCACCACAGAATACTGTGTCATTTGTGGATCAGAGCTGTGCTGCACTCCCTGCTTCATGCTGGCTGGGTCATCCTCTCCGGAACAAGGCAACATATCTGATGCTCTGCGTGTTCGTGTCTCTGATTTGGGAAGGTTCTCGGAGGCATTACGGCTTCTTTTGTCGAGATCATAAGGAATGCTCTCATAAGGGTTGGATTCCTTGCTACTGGTTCTGTGAGGGTGAAATGATAGCAGATGTATGCATCTGGTGCAGGTGCTAACAACTGAGGCCAATACTGCCAGTAGTTACATACCCATCATAGATTGGGTTCCTGTATTCATTACTTGAAATAGTTCCACTTCTGTGTCTCTGGGATGATGAGCGGGGAACATCATACGTGATAGGACGAGGCATGTCATAATGGAAGGAGTCAGTGTCATTACTGCAAATACTACCTCTCTGTGAGAACATATTATCTTGCTGCATAGTCCTTTGTAAAATGTACAGACCATTGTTCATATTACATTCAGTAATTAAGAAACAAGTTACTTTTGTGCGTTTCCTGGTTCCTTTGGTACAGGAATATGTTTGCGGCCAAGCACTTTGACTGTCACTCCCTTGTGATACTTGGACCTATGGCAACATGCACCCAATAATGTGGTTTTGTATAACTACTGTAATTATATTATAGAAACTTACTTCCCGTCAGTGTCCTTTGACTTTTTGGCAACAATAGTGTAGCAACCAAACACTCCTCCTCCCACTATCACTGCACACAGCACCACCACACCCACCGCCACAGGCACTAGGACTGTTAACATACGCTCTGTGCTCACTTGTGTATCATTATTAGAAGCCAATGACATAATGCAGGGCTCGCTAGGTAGGTCAGTTGGCTCAGGGTATGCTGTGTTGATCATCATCATACCACCATCAGTAATGGGGCAGGGATCAGTGTCCAGCCCATCGCCAGGCTCTTCAATAGTCATAGCTCCAATGGCAGAAATGACAGGTATAATGACAAAAGAATAGATTTATAATCAGGTTATAGGAGTAGACATGGCTACATTGCCAAGGTAATAGTGTGTACTAAATGGCAATTAGCAATGCACTGAGCTGGCAGGGCTCATGGAGAATGTTCATATGTATTGTCCATTAATTAATTCCATATATGATTATGGACTGTAGACCTACTCCCAGGTAATACAATTGATCACATATTTATGTAATTGAGATGATACCCTGCAGAAATGTGTCCCATATAATTATGTAGTACCTTCCCTGAAGGTGCAGCCCAACACTTTCAGGTCCCAGCAAGACCTGTTACCCTTATCAAATACAGAGTTGTGAATTTTCAGCTTCAGCCTCTCTGCCACTAGTGGTCGCTCCATAGTGAAGTAGGCCCCCTGATGCTGGTGTACCTCCTCGTTTACATGAAATACCTGTGAGACCATCACAACCACTCCATTCACTGACACACCCTATATTCACCCAAGGGTGACAACTCCCTGGGTGGAACATGTATCTATTATGCTGCCCACATGCAACTTAGTCTATACATGAACAATTTTGGTCACTATGAGACAATATGTTGTATATATTACACACTATGCATTGATGTCTCAGTCGACCCTTTCCTCTATTCATCTCTGAATGAAATCCCACACAGACAATCATTAGTATATACCTGAGGTACTTGGAGTACTCCATACGGCATGAAGGTCTCACCCTCAGCCCCCAGAGCATACTGGAGACTGAAACTGGCCACATATACATTGAAAAAGCCAGAAGACTGCAAGAAAGTGATGACTACAGGCTCAGTGAATGTGAAGTTGATATGCAGGTTTGGGTTATCCACATCATTGAAGTCACTACACCAAGGCCCTGCATTCGGCTGGATGAAATGATCTAGAGGATTGGAAAGGGTATTCTCGCTAGAAGCTTGCACGTTATTCCGGGGTAGGAGTGTGGTGTTGTAGGAGATGAATTGTAGTTTGTTCACAGGACACACTACATTTGAGAGAGACAAAGATAATCACTGCAAACACATGTTTACAGTGTCATATAGCCCACATGCAAGTTGCAATGCATCCTAGCAGGCATTTGCAGTCAATCTCAAACTGAACTGCAGCCAATACTGGCTGGATATATAGCTGTGGACTGCAACATCTTGTGACACACATACATATACCAACACTGGTCATGCTCCTGTGCCATAACCCTAGCAGTACAAAACTGATACATAATCCTCACTGTAGCCTGAGACACTTGCATGTAGTCCATGCATGTATGCACCAACCTGTCAGTTTGCCACACACAATTGAGCACAGAGCCAGGACCACTGCTCCCCAGTACAGCACTGCCAATGTCTTCATTACACAGTCAGTATATAGCTGCTGGCTCAGCACTAAATGTACAACCTGTATGAGGCTCAATATAAGCTAGGTGTTATCAATGCCAGCCTTTATAGCAAATAAGAATACTGTTAGAGTGACATAATACATTCCATTCATTATCCATGGCAACTGTATTGCCAGTAATTATCCCCTAAAAGCTATAATTGCTCTGACTCCCTTTGGCTTTAAGAGGCTGATGTAATTAGCATAGCTACATGGATTGTGTGGGGGTCTGTACAAGTCAGCAGGTGGATGGAGCCATGCAGCCAAATACTAAGTGCTTTTGCATTGGGATAGACTGCAGACACGCAACTCACTTTGTATTATTGACAGCTTGCTACCGACACAAAAATATTTACAGGAAATATCATACACTACAGGGGGCTCTGCCAACTCTACAAAATGTTTGTTGCAACTGTTGAGAATTTGCAATGCTATGGGGTACTTGTGCAGTCATTACTGCCATCAGCAACAGTAGCCTCTGGCACTAAACATCTCTGATTAGGAGTTCTAACTACAGTTGTTTTCCTCCAGTGCTGAAGGTGCTCATATGGAAGGCTGTAGAGTGGGTTGTTGACCAGCCTCTCTTGACCAACACCTGGGCTAGTCAGTGGGATTTCATATGGACCAGCATCTGCAGAGCTATATCTGAGACTGGAAGTGAGATGTGCTCAGTGAAGTATCAACATTTCCATATGTATGCATGCTGACAGAAGAAAGGATCAATAATTAAATAAATACCTTTGAATGCCAAGAATGGTAGAGTGCGATTGATTGGTGTCACGTTGCCTGTAAGTACGTGTGATAATAGCACATTCACAATGAATGGAACTCCTATAATATATATACATGTGTTCTACAAAAGTGTGTGTATTACAAGTCTTTATGGCAGTCTTCCTACAGGACCAAAGCCAAAATATCATATCTTAAGCCAAAGAGGTTTAGGTATTGGCATGGCAACACATGTTAGTACTAACTTACATCTTCCTAGCTTGACATTGGCTCTGCCTGAGGCACAAAATGTATGTTGATGTTGTCACTATAATCATGATCAGCAGCAACACTGTGACAGCAACTGCTGAACTTAGGGCTAGACCAACACCGTGGTCTTGGAGAGTGGAAGGACAAAGTGAGGGAGAGAGTGATGGTTGGAGGGAAAGTAAAGTCTCTATGTCATTGAGTGACTCAGTGGTAGAACCAGTCACTGTATGAATACAACACAAAATCTGAAGTATCTGAACAAGGCATAGGTAGTAAGTTTAACAGACAGTCTGTTAGAAGGCATCCAAGGAATGTGATGTGCCAACAGAGACGATCACTAGGGGACAACACTCCATCATGGATCAAGAGCTGTAGACTGTTTGCTACCAGTGGTTGGTCCAGAGTAAACACAAAATCAATGTGGGGAACTAAGAAATACTGCAAAGGAACATAGATGATGAAGATGAAACAGTGTTAAGTTGTGTCCTTCAATTATATGTACCTGCTGGATATGAGAGTTGTGATAAGTAGTGAACCCATTGCTCCAGTTGGAGGAATACTCAATACTGAAGTTAGTGACATAGCCATTACTGAACCCAGCTGATATGACATGCTCTACCACTATTGGGTAGGTGAAATTGAGGTAGATATGATGACTGGTGCCGGTATCTGGGGCTGTACACCACACTCTTACTGGAGAGTTGCTGCGGCTGACCAGGTAGTGAACTGGCGAAGTGAGGTCTGCACTGCTGGCAGTCATGTTGTATGGAGAGAGCAGCTGATGGTCATAGGACAACACTCTCCGTGACTCAGAGGGACAGGAATCTGTTCCAGAACATACATGTAACAATTCCTCATGTCACATGAAGTATTCTACCTTGATTGCTCAGTGCAGAACTGCTACACACTACCATCAATACCAACTCAACAATGACCAGGAAAAGCATCCTTCTTTCTGGGGACTACTGTAGTCCACTGGACCAGGCCAAGTTTTATAGAGTAGCCAGGGAGGGATTGCTATGGAGCTGTGTTCTCTGCGACAATAGTTGAAGACGATACACCCAAACCTTGGGCCATGCAGCCAGGAACCTCCAGCCAGGACAGTGGCATTGCAGCCAAGTGGATATTGGTGATGAGGCCCGGCCATGTACGCTCAGCACTCATAAGTAGTTCAGTGAGTTTTTTGCCTGATATTTATTGGCCACTGTATATATTCATAGAGTTACATATTGCATGACAATAGTTGTTTACACATACTAACTGGTGGTGACGTGTATTGTACATACGTATGTACCCCTGTCAATACTACTGAGGAGATGGCTAGCGCAGGTGGAAATAGCACTGTATTACCGCCGGCTAACAGAAAACTGCAGAGGAAGTGGGATGAGAGGAGGCTGCAGGAACACAGAGATAGAGTGAGCTAGGCCTTATAAGTGTGCGCACCAACTGCCAACCAGCCCCACCCCCTTTCTTATAGCTACAGAAGATCAAATCATCTGTTGACAATGGGCCTCCTCGGGACTTTGTTCACCTGAAGCATAACGCAAGGAAACGCCAGGTAAATAAGGACCAGCCTATATACCTTGGAAATCAGTCCCAGCCCCTACTCTGAGCAGATAGAGGAGGACCGATGGCGACTGGTCGACAGGCATAATCGTGAGCTCCTGATGCGTATGCACGCTATCATGCACAGTACAGGTCGAGTCGAGCACAGAAACTTGGACTGGAAGCCAAAAAAGAGGTAGCTAGATTCCCTGAGTCAAAGTCATTGATCTGAGTATGTACCTTCATATACCCCTTGTAGTGTGGGGTACGTCAAACGACAAGAGGAAATGCAACGAGTTCAGCGAGAGAATCAGGTTATATATATATATATATATATATATATATATATATATATATATATACGTACACACACACACCAACTCCAACTTTATATATATCTGTTATAGGCCATTCTGAGGAGGATTCAAACCGTCAGACCCCAGTACAGTGTGAAGCGCTGGGTGAGGGAGAATTTATGCCTACAATATACCAATAATTGAGCATCACAACTTGCGTCCATCCATAGGAAAGTGATTACCACACTCATGTGGAGAGATGTCGCAACATGTCTCAGACCTTGCCAGCCCTGGAGCTCAGACCACGGAAAGATCTTGAGGTGAAGAAGAGTGGTAGCAAGACTGCAGACCTTCACCTGCCACCCATACACAGACCTGACACTCAGCCAGTGAGATATGCCTGAACTCCTGTCTTATATACATGTAATGATGTGTACAATATTCCCCTTTTAGAGTGAAATTCATGAAGAAATTGATGTGGAGACTTAGCTAGCAGTAATATTAGCTTGTCAAACAGATTTCAATGTTGCTATAGCTGTATATACATAAACTTGTTATGGAAACACACCCACACACAAAACACACAAAACAAACTCCAGGATTTCTACACAGCTTTTGAATCCTTATTGAAACTGATGAGCATACGCATTGTTTGGGCTTTGTGTTTATGGCTGGCAACATCCACTCCAGGCTGGTTGCCCACACGAACGGGGTAGCTATTGGTGCGGGAACGATTTTCAACCTCATAAATCTTGTCCTTTTCCCCAATTTTATCAGCAGTCCTCTGATCATCACATTCAAGAGCTGTTAGCTGCCTCTGCTCCTTGACCTCCCCTCCTCTGCTTGTCTGGTCTGCCTGCTCCGTGCCTTCTTCAGGTATAGCCAGCAGGGAGTCTGACATGCTCTCACCCAGTGTGCTACTGGCAGTTGAGAAGCGGAAGGTGAGATGGTAGCTGGCAGCTGACTGAGTGGAGTCTCTTCGATCCTCTAATGACTGTCTGTCTTCCATGGGAACCACTTGCATGGATCGTCCGGCTACAGTGACTGTGTTATCCGTAACAGCTCCTTGTCGTTTGAGGGGTGCTGGAGCAGTGGGTTTTGTAGATGAGGGAGGAAGGGTGCATGGGGTCGAGGATGGGGGTACAGGAGAGGGGACTGGGATGGGGGTTGTGGGGGAGTGCGTTGGTGATGATTGAAAGGGGGATGGTGAGAGTTGGGTTGTTGCAGGCTGCAGATGGAGGGGGGAGGAGCCAGGGAGAGAGGTTATGCGAACAGGCACTTCATAATCACTGGCCACAGCCTGGCCACGGGATGGGGATAGGGGGAAGCAGGGGGAATACCCAGGATCAGGGTCAGGAGTGAGAGGCTCACCCTCTGCCTTGCTGACAACCTCAGCATAGCCCTGAGAGTCTATCTTCAGCATTTGAGCTCTCTGGCCTGAGAAGGGAAGTTTATCTCTGACAAGTACATGTTTTGATAGCTTCAACTCACTGTTCTCTGGAACGTATGGAGGTGTGGTTTCCCGTCCTTCTTCAGGTGATGTAATACGAGCATATGTGGTGTCCGGACTCTGATCAAATGTGGATGGAAGGGACTCATAGTCATGATTGGACTCAGTGGAGTCTCCCTTCAGCAGCTTCATAATGAGAGGTCGAGGGGGGAGGGGGGCTCCTTCAGATGGTAGTGGACACTTAGGAAGGTGACTGAAAGATAGAGAAGATGACATGACAGTCTGAAGACTGCTTTCCAGCTTTGCAGAAGAGGGTGGGGATGGGGCTGGGGGGCGTGAGGTGGGCTGTGATCTGTCATCAGAGGTGTAGCCATGGGAGGTGGGTGGGGTCACGATGTGGTGGCCATGGGAGGTGGGTGGGGTCACGATGTGGTGGCGGCGAATGCTTCCAATCCTCTCATACACTGGATCTGCATATGAGAGAACAGGTGAGGGTTTTGACTTATGGAGTGTGGGGAGTCTTTGTTTCATGTTGTGGGTGTTGCAGCTAGCGGCCGAGACACACCTGGCAGGAGAGAGGTGTTACCATCATTGGATGGTCCATCCTCATCAGATGGGCTGTTCAACTCCTGGTAGTGAGGGTCTGTCACCAGGCACTGCTGACACAGCTCATCTGGAGGGAAGGAGAGATGACATCCAGTTGTCCATTAACCACCTGTATACTACATGCTCTATCCTTTTTGAAACTGATGCAACATTCCTAAACACACAAGGGACTCAGGACTCACCACTAGGTGCTGCACTGTGGGGCTCTTCTTCGCTTGTAGTCTCCTCAGCAGGTTCTAGCACTGTGGAGGTGACATCATCATGACATCAACATGTATAAGAAGCCATACAATACAGTTCCTGCCAAGAGGAAAGCAGCACTCCAAGTTTAATCTGTTTCCCACTGAAGTCCTACAAATGACATACCACAAGGCTTCCCCCCCATACCAAATGACCATGTATGTAGCCATAGCCTCAACACACAACACACAGACACAAGCAATTACATTTCCTTTATAGTTTATCTCACTCTAATAGCAAGTGTTGTATCAGGCACTGACTATACAGTGACTGTCACCATAAGTACAACCATGTACCAGTACTTCAGTAATAGCCACAGACTATAGTAAACATGCAGTCACCAGTGCTTCCAGACACTCTAGCTCCACATTGAATACACAGTGAGCCATCCGAGGTATGTGGTAGGTCGGGCAGGGAGGTAAGGGAGGGGGACGGCTGGTGGACTACTCGATAGGGGTTCACACGGCCTGGCCTTACAGGGCCTAGTGCTTCACTCTCTGACAGTGACACAGGGGAGAGTGGAGGGGAGGAGAGGAGGGGGTGTGGCTTGGGGGGTAGGGGAGGTATGGAACACCTACAGTGGACGGTTCATTATATCCACTCATGCCAAATGTAGTGTATACAAGAGATACCTTGGGACTGTGATGGAGTCGTGGTCAGATGGCTTTCCAATCACAGTTAGGGGTCTGGGTTTCTGAAGGGGGGAGGGGGGAGGGGGGACAGAGATGGGGGTGGAATTCTGGCGAATGTGGGCATTTGAGGAGGGAGGAGGTATACGAGGAGGAGGTGGCATGCCAGGAGAATGATGAGGGGATGGGGTACGTGTCAAATATGGTGGCAGTTTTTCAATTGACGTGAGATTTCCCAGTGAGCTCCCCTCTGGAGGCACTCTTGGTCCAAGTGAGTGTATACTGGAGACAGAAGTGCCTGTGTTGAGGGAGAGGCAGTCATTAGTGGGACTCTACATCCTGTTACACACTGTGGGATTATTACCGAGACACTGGCCCTCCTGATAGCTGTCTGGACGGGTGCCTATGTCTAGAGATGATTCCAGTAAATGGGGGGCTGAGCCCAGCATGCCCTGAGGGGACAGCTGGTCCAAGAGGGAGGGTTCAGACCGTGTCCTACTAGGTCTGCCTAGAGCCACAGGTGATGGGACACGTTGATTGGCATGGTGGCTCTCCTGAACTTCTTTGTGGAATGTAGTGAAATGATCAGAACCTAGAGGATGATCTAGGTGCAGGAAGGAAGTGCTGAACAAATGGAGAGGTTAATTGTACAAGTGCTCACCACTATCTGTGATGTTAATACTGATGTCAGTACTGGCACTCAGACCCTTCCTGTAGAACACAGAGGTGCAACTATCATGGCACTGGACAGCCAGCATAATGTACCTTTTATCCTTTTTACTGAAAGTGCGACTGAATGTTTGCTTAGTGTTACTTCCTCCTGGACAGCACCTGGAGAGGGGAGTGAGTGATGTAGTAGGAAGTGTAGCCAGAGATCCAACAGTAACTGACAGGAATGCAGCCATAACAAGAGGAGACAAGAGCAGCAGTGCCACAGCAGGCAGGGCCACATGCAGCAACAGCACTTCATGAGAAGGTGGACCTGTGTCAATGACATGACATAAACCACATTACTAGTGTACTACTAGAACAGTAGAGTACTATTCTCTATGTGCAGATATCCCACTCACTATGGTTAACTTGCTCTTTATCCATTGTGTATGCACTTCTGATTTCCCTCCCTCCTTCCTTCTCTTCTGCAACTTTACATCCTTGTTTGGACAAAAAGTAGCAGACAGTCTTGGGGGATTTCAGAGAGAGTGTGCTGTCTCTAATGGAAGGATGCAGCTCCATTGGCTGCCCAGGAACCAGCTGGAGCCTGATTGACACCTACAAGTGTGGACATTCTCCACTCATTAACACTACCACACGAAAACTTCTAATTTAGCTCATACCCTTCCCAGTATAGCTGTAACTGGAGTGGGGACAGTAGTATTGTGGTGAAGGCACAGTGGAGTATACGGGACACTGTACTCTACTGATCTACCACACTGGTAGTCCGCACCTGCAGAGGTACACATGCGAAAGAACACAGCCGATTACAAACGTCCCGCAGGCAGCAATAAGTACATATTTCGTGATTTACCTGATGTAAGAGGGCTCGCTTCCAGCACGATCCATACCAGCATTACAAACAACATAACTACAGCACTTATCCCTCACGACCTAGCCAGCAGACCGTACTGCACTGTGCAGCGCTTCTGCGAAACTCGAAACTCGAAGTGCGAATGAAGCGCCGTCCGAGAGAATTTTTTTACACAACACGGAGCTAAATATTTTTAATGGCATGCATATAAATTTTGAAATTTTATTGCAGTTTTCCGGCCGTCACAGCTGCAGTCACATCTTGTGGGACCGTCACATCTCCTACAGCCTAGCACAGGAGGAAGGAGATAAATTTACTATGCAAAACTGTATGTGAGCTACTCACTGGGACATGCAGGGCCTGGAAGGGAGAGAAAAGAGCTGCAAAAGGAGAGACAGAAGAAGTGTCCACTTCTGAGTAGTGAGTACGTCTCTCTAGTCTCTCTGCCATCCGTCTGCTGACCCCAGCCTGATAGGCAATCCCCAGTGACTGCAGGAGGTACAGGTGTAATGCCATTGGTGCATGGTCTCCTATTTCACGCTAACTTGGTTTTTCAGAGTAGTCAGTTCCTCAGCTGGAGACTCTAGTCCATTGGGAATTGGTTCCTCTTCAACTCTTCTTTCCTTCACTTTTCCTGACCATTCCCTTCCTTCTTCCCCTTCCCCCACTTCTGGATACACATCTGCTATACATGTGGTAGAGGTGGACAGTACATAGCCTCGTTTCCAGGCTTTTGAGAGGGGGTGAGGGTAGACAGTATGGTACTGACCTGGTGAGGGGTGCGTCAGATCTGATGGTGCATGCTGGAAGGTGGCTGGGTTGGCTGAGCTCCATAGTTGAGGCTGCCCAAAGTAGCCCACACACTTGCTCTGAATGGTCCACATTTGCACAGTGTGGTCAGCTGAGGCAGAGACCAGGAAGTCAGGCCCAGCCCATGCCACACTGAGTATTTCACTGATATGTGCTCTCCATGTGCACTCTGGCTCTAACATTACATCATCCTGTGAAGACAGTCTCAAGTCAATGCACTCTCTGATCAGCCCTCTAATGTACCTCCTGTGGTGTTATGCAATACTGTGCAATATTAAACAGACTGAGGTGACCAGCTGTGTCTCCTGCCAGTAGCCACTGACATGAGTCATCTGTTGCCAGAGCCAGAACCACCTCCTCTTCATGGGGAGTCAAGGGAAACCTCCCTGGGAGGGGGACATAGCATGTACTCTTCATTTATATAACTATATAGAGTGCATGTACCCAGTGGTTGAGCAGTACTGAATATGTCCCAGAAATGAGCATGGCCACCTTCACTTGTCACCAATGTAGCTTGACCCCTGACCTTTCTCCTCAGCCGTGGTTCAAGAAAGAGCACTTGGTCAACAGGCACATGATAGAGGTGAGAGCTGGGCCAGGGATTGAGTGATATTCAAGAGTGCTTTCCTTACTAGTCATATTACTATGTACCTGCTGGCAGACTTGAGGTGATAGGCAGACAGCCTCCTGCTAACAGGCCGGGAAGGTGTGGTGGGTGTGGAGTGAGTGAAGGAGGAATTAGGGAGCTGGACACGTGATCTCTTCTGACTGCTGCATGGAATGGAAATATAACTGTGGACTATGAAGATATTGGAATAAACTGACAGTATTGAGTGTCTGATCTTGGTCATTGAATGGAATTGGGTCATAATTCTCTCTGTGTCTGTATTCCAAACCACTGTCAGTCCATCAAAGCTACCAGTGGCCAGGTAGTGGGGTGAACAGTAGTCCATAGCAATAATGTCATCACCATGTGGTGTGTCCCTATTCCAGGCCAGTGCTGGACTGAGACCATGTGTCTGGAGACATGGCCAGTTGTGGTGGTGTGGAGGAATCGTGTCATCTGGATATTACCTTGTCTTCAAATACTGATATGGTTCTATTCCACCCAGTGGCCAGGAACCTCCTCCTCTCTGTGTGGTGCAGGATGTGGGAGACCTCAGTGTCCCCAGCAGTGGCCAGGCTCTGAAGGCACTGGCCTGTCAGACTCTCCCACACCTACAGAAGATCACCATGTGAGGGGGCAGAGGTCAAGAACACGACATACTTTGACAGTTCCATCACGTGATCCCGTCAGGATACGGCTTCCCCCACTGTCCACTGCTAGTGCCGTCAGCTCTTGATCACCATGGCAACCCTCGACTTTCATAACACACCTCCCTGAAGTTACCTCCCACACTTTTACTTCTCCTCCCTCACACCCACTCACCTACACACAGATGTACATGTCGAGTGTGGCCATGTAGAGACTTAATGTTCATACCAGCTGGTCTAATAGAGGGCAGTAGACAACAGCACACACTGGGTGAGAGTGGCTGGCATCCACTCTTGTCCCTTGTGCACCTACACACATGAAGTCTCAGCTAGTCCGGCCCACCATAGGGAGGTGTGTATTATACCTGATCTGAGACTGAATCTGGCAATGTATTCATTGCAGGAGACTGTGACTGTGGGGCTGGGGAGGGTAAGGAGAGAGAGAGGAGAGGGGCCAAAGTCTGGCAGCCGCTGAGTGAAGGGGAACTTAACAGACACAGTTTGGAGCAGATGATGCTCCATGACATCCCATACACAGAGTGACTGTAAGAGAGGACATGTATCATACTGTGTGGACCTGTAATGAGTGTATGTACCAGGTCCTGAGCAAGGGAGAGGAGGTACTGTGGTTGTTCTGCAATGGCTATACCTACAATGCCCGCAAGGTGGCTGGAGAGGCAGGCCACAGGGTACTGGGGGGAAAAGGGTGTCCACAGGCGCACAATGTGGTCCAGACTACCTGTAGCCAGCACCTCCAGCTTATGACTGTGTGCAAAACAGCTCACACCCTGAGGAAGGTAGCATGAGGCTATAGACATTCTGACCAACACAATAATAGTCTGTTACCATTCTGATTTTGAAGCTGTACTTCTTTCGTTGAGCACAGACATGCTGGATTAGTAATGAGGGGGTGGAGCTCCGTGCTGCTGAGATGATGCAATGGGCAGGGCCAGTCCAGCCAACCTGGCATACCCAGTCAGTATGGACATGCTCATAGCGCAGCTTAACTCTTGGAGCATGCTCACTGAGCCTCTGTGAGGTAGCAGAGGAGATTAATTGGTGTATGTTATAGTGTTGGAAACATGGTGTAATATACTCACACCAAATGTAATGAGAGCAGAATGGAATAGGGACTTGTTGGGTTCAGAAAATGAGAGAATGCCCACACATCCATTCTCATCTCCCCATACCAGATGACCAGTGCAGCTCTATGGAGGAGGAGGAGGAGGCTGAGTCCTAGCAGTGACAGTGATACTGAAGTCTCACCTCTTCCTCACTGCCATACACCATGCACAGTGGCACACAAGGCAGCTCTGTACAGAGGACATAGTCAATGGAGCCACTACATACAAAGAGAACTAACTGTGCACTCTGTGTAAGCAGGAAAATGATACAGTGTCATAGAAACTGAGTTCTCTGCTAGTGGTGGCCACAACCAGTTTTCCACAGACCATTACACATGATGTCACCCACACTGAGCCTCGCTGGCCACGCCTCCCTCCATAGAGAGACGTGGCTTGTTGTAGCTGAAACCTCATACTCCACACACCGAGACACCCATCCTGTATTCATAATCATATGTAGTGTCACTATTGAAGTGATATACTGCCACAAACCTTACTGACAGTGAGGTACTGTGGAGGGCTGGACATAGTCAACAGCCCACACACTGTTTCCTGACAAGAAAGATGGCACATACAGAATGATGTCATAAGCTATCCACTGCTACTTACCTTAGTGTTAGTCATGCTGGAGAAAGAGGGATGGTGAGGGAGGGGGGCAATGAAATGGGCTTTGGTCTGGGACTCCCTTTGCTGCATCTCATGCAGGAGGAACGTGCAGACCTCTTCCTGTCCAATGGTGCTTGTACCATGCCTACATAACTGTAGAGTGGTTATCACTGTACCATTCATGCCAGTCAGCTGTCCTACCTTGTCCCAGAGCTGAGTGATTTGCTGATCTGCATGAGAGCCAGTCAAATGCTGCCTCAGTACTGCTTTAAACTCCTCTTTTGTGATCTGCCTATCCTCGTGATTCCTGAAAGTTTCTGCTAGTTCAGAGAGAGCTGTTACTCCCTTATTCTCCATTTGTGTAGAGTTCCAGCCCCACCCCCTTTAGCTACCAACTTAGTAGCCCAGCCCACTTAGTGAACATTTCTTTTTAAAGCCCACAGCGGCACGGATGGCTAGCGGCTCAGATTGTGAATCTGACGTTGAGCTTATGGCAAGTACCACGCGAGGGACTGTGAGGAGGCTGAAGTGGTGGAGGCTCTGTTCCCCTGCGGGCTCATATTCAGTGGCTCCTGACTGTACTGTCCCTCGCGACAGAGGTCGTTCTGTGTATGTGTGCATGTTGCTGGCCGGCGCTGGTTTCCTCTTCCCCTGGACCTCCTACATTACCGCTATTGACTATTTCTTCTTTCTTTACTGGAAAGATTTCCATCACGTGAGCCATGCTGCCTTCTTTCTCGCTGTCTGAAAGTGTGTGGCCCCCCTGACAGGTCTCTGTGGTGGTCGCCATGACCTACATGATGTCTACCTGGCTATTCACGGCCTTCAATGTCACTATTGTCAATACCATTTCACTCCACGTTCGCATTGGACTGGGCTATGTGCTGTTTCTCATGTCTCTACTAGCTGTACCTCTGCTGGACCTACTAGTGCACTACTGTCTTTTGTCCACACATATTTCATTTTACCTCACCATTCTCTCTGTGGCAGTCGTTGGCATTGGCTCTGGAGGTAAGTTTGTGTGCTGTCTATAGTGATGAGAGTGTTAGTGTGTTAGTGATGAGAGTGTTAGTGTGTTAGTGATGAGAGTGTTAGTGTGTTAGTGATGAGAGTGTTAGTGTGTTAGTGATGAGAGTGTTAGTGTGTTAGTGATGAGAGTGTTAGTGTGTTAGTGATGAGAGTGTTAGTGTGTTAGTGATGAGAGTGTTAGTGTGTTAGTGATGAGAGTGTTAGTGTGTTAGTGATGAGAGTGTTAGTGTATTAGTGATGAGAGTGTTAGTGTATTAGTGATGAGAGTGTTAGTGTGTTAGTGATGAGAGTGTTAGTGTGTTAGTGATGAGAGTGTTAGTGTGTTAGTGATGAGAGTGTTAGTGTGTTAGTGATGAGAGTGTTAGTGTATTAGTGATGAGAGTGTTAGTGTGTTAGTGATGAGAGTGTTAGTGTATTAGTGATGAGAGTGTTAGTGTGTTAGTGATGAGAGTGTTAGTGTGTTAGTGATGAGAGTGTTAGTGTATTAGTGATGAGAGTGTTAGTGTGTTAGTGATGAGAGTATTAGTGTGTTAGTGATGAGAGTGTTAGTGTGTTAGTGATGAGAGTGTTAGTGTGTTAGTGATGAGAGTATTAGTGTGTTAGTGATGAGAGTATTAGTGTGTTAGTGATGAGAGTATTGGTGTGTGTGGTGTGCCATTCCTTTAGTGCAGCAGTCCAGCTATTACGGCCTGGCAGGTATGCTGCCACAGCAGTACCCTCAAGCTGTCATGGCCGGAGAGAGTGTGGCTGCTCTGGTTGTCTCAATTAATAGAATCATTACAAAGGTTTCTACGAGCAGTGAGAGATTTGGAGCTATTGCCTTCTTCCTCGTATCTATTGTCTTTATACTGGTATGTGTGTGCTGTCAGCAGTTCCTACGTACTAGTGCCTTTGTAAAGTATCATGTGAGGCAATGTGGGCAGTACCATGGTGCCAGGGGTGTTGGAGAGGGTACAGAGGGTGTTGGAGAGGGTACAGAGGGTGTTGGAGAGGGTACAGAGGAGATACGATTGAAGAGAGTTGATGGAGGTAGTGATAATGACGACCAGGAAATGCTACTTACCATGCCCAGACCACAGTTATCTCTCTCCAGTAAGCTCAGAGGTGAGTAGCTGGATCCAACAGCAGTGCATGTGTCTGGTAGTATCTCTGTGCTGTAGCTGGTCTGCTCATGCGCCTGGGGGTTATGGCTGAGATCTGGAAGCTGCTGGTGGCTGTGTTTAGCAGCTTCTTCATCACTCTGTTAGTGTTCCCTGGGCTGGTGTCTGAGGTACAGTATTGTGCCATTGGAGACTGGGCCCCAATACTTCTTGTCACGGTGTTCAGTGTTACTGACCTAATCACTAAGGTATAGAACTTCCTCACTTCTGTTTGTGATATCACACATTTGGTGTATGCAGTGGGTGGCATTAGTGCCTGTTCGCTGGTCTTCCACTGGCTTAATGATAGGGGCACTCCTCAGAGCTGTCCTGCTGCTGCCCATCCTCCTACTGGTGACCCCATCTCCCTCACAGCCTCTGATCCATCCAGGCACTCTGGCCTGGGCCATAGTATTAGTGGCTCTGCTGGGCCTCTCCAATGGCTACTTTGGATCTTTGCCAATGATTGTGTTTTCTGGGAAGCTGAAAAGTCCCCAGCACCTTGAGGTAGCAGGTGAGTCTCTCCACCTTATGAACAACACTAACCACTACTCTTGCTACAGGCACCATCATGACCCTGTTCCTGCTGACTGGCCTAATGCTGGGGTCGGTGCTGGCCTTCGCACTCACTCCCCTCACTACACTCAGACACTATGACAAGTGTCCCGGCAACTCTACTTTCTTTGACTCATGTCTGACCAACTCTACACAATAGACTCATCCTCAACATACTTCAGTCTAAGGGCTAAGAGAACAGCGTTTCTTTCCCACACATTCTGTCACTCATAAATACTTTTGATCGTGGTGGATATTATACACAATACTTATATTTCATCACTATGTGGAACATGAGGTGCTAGTCAGTGTATAGCTTGACTTTGGGCAAGTCTTTCTCAGGGCATTCTCTTGCTTTATTGAAGTAATAAAATCTGCCGTCTTTTCTGCGAAGCTTCTTAACATAGTTATTATGAGACCATCGGTCCACTGTGTTGCCGTGGTTCACAGACAGGTACTCTGTCTCGTCCCTGTAGCCGGCAAGCTGGAACCGATAGGCTGATAGGACACGAAAATACATACCTTGAAGGAAAAAAAATAGCTGAGCTACTTACCTTCTTCCACTGCCTCACTCCAGAGAGAGGCTCTGGCCAGTTTCTTTCCCGCTATTTCTGACATTTCTTCCTCAAATTCCTGTGAACTGTTCACGGATTTGAATTTCGGAGGACACGTGTTTATTATAGACCATCATTGCTATAGTTACCAGCCGTCCCCATTCCAAGTTGCAGGACGATAATATGATGGCAAGACCTGTCTCAAGCCACGCAGATCTCATGTGTACTGAACTACGAGCCCCACCCACTCCAGCTGCACTGCCCATCACATCGCAAGGTATTGAAGACAGATCTCAAAATCTGATTCGATCTGGATCCAGTGATGCCATTGTTGCTGACTTGCACCAGTGCATGGCCCAATGTCAGAGGCAGTTAGAAGATGACATTACCTCAATCTCCACTAGGTGGGCGTGACTCTATCCTAGCTCGTGCCACTAATAACCCCTGGTTATATTGATAGGTTTGATGAGGTACAGAGCTTCATGGCTGGCAGTTATCAGCTGGTGGGTAGGCAGTGTGAAGAGGGTAGAGGTCAGTCGGGGTGTGGTGATGAAAAGCCTGCCAGCAGGTGCAGCTCTAGAGCAAGGCTACAGGAGGCCCTGCACTTTGCTAGTAATGTGCCTCAACAATAACAGTCTTTATTAACATTAGACAAGGCTATTATAAAATTACAGTGACGTTCACTCTCTGTTATTAGTACACCACAAAAGGAGCTAGTATAGTTATGCCCTAGTCCTCGGAATCAAATGAGTCTTCTGACTCAGAACTGTGGAAATAGCAAGACAGGCCATAAAGACTGTGGTTAGTGAGTAGTCAGCAACATGAGCTCACAGTGATGAGGATGAGCTGTCATCATCAGAGCTGGACCCATGATCAACCTCCTCCTCCTCCTCCTCCTCCTCCTCCTCCTCCTCTCCCTCCTCTGACGGTGGCACATATGACCTCTACAGGAACACTCCACCCATGTCATTCCTGCACAGCTGGTTATATTAGTGGACTCTGACCTTGGCCTCAATGAAGGCACGGGAGGCAGTGTTATCCAGACCTAGTCCAAGAGACAGAAAGGCCACGTTGCTGATGCCCTTCTCCAGCCATGTACCCAGACCCTCTTTTGTTAGTGTTTCTATCATCATGATCTGTGACACCCCCCACTCCTGGAAACCATGGCAACAAATGAGAATATTGATATCAAAGCACATTCATGTATACCTCTGCCTGATTCTCTACAGCCAGGAAGAGCTCGGTGAGTGCTCGTACTATCTCTGGTGCTAGCAACTGCTGTGAGCGGCTCTTGGCATCTGCAGATATACACTAGCATCACTGCTACTGTGAGGCTCATGGTACACTTACCATAGTCTTTCATGAGAGTTGTGTAAAGCTGCCAAAGTGGTTTCAGGACTGAGAGATCAGGTCGCTCCGGCAGAGCACTGATGGAGGAAAGAGGGCTCAAGTACTGTAAAACATTGCACCTAATGGCCACACAACCTGTCCTTCATCATGGTAAGAAGCTGCAGAAGAAGATGGATGACTTTCAATCTTTCATGGCCAGTGTGCTGACAGGCCACAGCTATCAAGTTACACCATAGTTTGGAGAGGGGGATGCTCTTAGCCAGTAACCCATTCTCCCCCTCTCCAGCTGCCTTGAGAAGTCTCTCCAGGAACTTCAGACCTGTGCTAAACCTGCAGAGGATCCAGACCAGAGTGACAGACAGTGGTGGAATGTAGAATATTGTACCTTCCCATCTGAGTGCCAGTAATGGTCAGAGTACAAGGAGGGTACTTTGCCTCCTTGGCACCTTTCAGTGCCACCTTGTAGCACACAGTGTTCCCTGCACACACACCACAATGTAGTAGAGGAAGTATATGGTATCACTCCCACATACCAGGAATGAGATGTGTGACTTCTCTTAGAGTGTTAGTTTCAGAATGGGACAGGCTCTTGTGGTGGTCTGACAAGTCTTCTTTACTAGATAGCTCCACCTCTCCTCTTGTCTGGTGGCTGGTGGTGAAGGAGACCTCACTGGAAGTCTGATACACTCATACTGTGGTCACTTACAAGACAACTGACATACTGGAGGCATTGGGGATGACAACTGTTCCCTATATGGAAAAGAGGAAGGTACCTAAAATGGTGCATTGCATGTACACTTTAACGGCTGACCTTCTCCTCGAGAGTCCCAGTAGCTGGGTGACGGAACTGCTTCTTCTCTGTCCCCACGCTCACCTTCCTCATACACTCTGAGGCAGTCACTGCAAGACTCCTTATCTGGGTAGGCTCAGTGCAGCTCACTAGAACCTCCAGCAGCTGGGCAGAGGAAGAGGGAGTGACTGCAGAGCAAAGCTGTTTCCATGGTTACGTACATCAGAACATGTGTGATTGTTAAGTGGTTTCATGAGCAGGTCCAGTAGACAGAAGAACTGCATGATATCAAGGTTGCCTAGCAATGAAGTGGAGAAAAGGGGGTGTGGGGATTGTGGCCATTGAGACAGAAGAGCGGCCAGTAAGTGACGGGCATACAGAACCACTATTGCCTGTTGTGTCTCTAGAAGTTGCTTCCTAGAAATTACACCCTCTTTAATCTTCTCCTGCAGCAGCTGGAATGAGTCCTCACGGCCTGTGCCCTCCTTATCCTGAGGGAGAAGGGAAGTGTTCAGTTTGTCACTCAGACAGAGGGAGCTCACCTGCAGCTGGTGGGTACTGTCTTCTTGCATGAGGTGAGAGCTCTTGGGTCGTTTCATGACATCATCTTTCTCAGGTTCAGCCTCCAGAGTGGATGGGGAAAATGGAACAGGGACCAGACGGGTCACACCTGTGTCCTCCAAGGAGTCCTGGATATCCTTCACCTCATGCTGTGCAGAGGCCAGCTCAGTCTCCCTGCACAGAGGCCAACAGGCAGGAGTGAAGACAGACACTCATCATGGACAAGAGTTCACCAACCATTTCTTAGCAGCCTCCACTATGTCATCTGGAGGCTTGAGTGTAGCAGACTCCATGTCATAGCTAAAGAAGATGAAAGGCCTTAATGACTGTGGACTTGGAACAGAGACATGCTACATGTATTGTACAGCTCACTACTGCTCTGAACTCATGATGAACTGGTTCACATCTGCTCCACTTGCATCAAACAGAGCTCTGAGAGTAGCAAGTGGACACTGAAATGCCTCCTGCATAATCTGCACAACATGAGGATAGTTTGCATCACTGGCAACTCAGGACCCTCTACCACATACCACTAGCATGTCCTGTATCTCATCTGATAGACCCTCTAGACAAGCCTCCTCTGACCTCCGAGACGCTTCCTTTTCCTTCTCATCCTCCCTCTTGTCCTCCTCCCTCTTGTCCTCCTCCCCCTTGTCCTCCTCCCTCTTGTCCTCCTCCCTCTTGTCCTCCTCCCCCTTGTTGTCCTCCTCCCTCTTGTCCTCCTCCCCCTTGCCCTCCCTCTTCTTCTCTCCCTCTCCTTCCTCCTCAGTCATCTCCTTGGATTCGTGGTTGACTTCAGTAACATCTGCCTTCTTTCCAGGCAGTAATGGCTGATAGCCTCTGATAGCCACTACCTAAACATACACACAATAATATGTCATGGACTGAATGGCAGACCTACCCACCTCCAGATCTGAGGCTAGCCATCTTTGTCTGAGTCGAGTGGCCTTACAGGCCAACCTGGTAATACTTGGCAACAGGTTCTCCTTCATGACTGTCTTCACTACCTCCTTTGACTCGGGACCCTAAGTAAATTGGCCCTTTTACATCAAGTAATACTTTTCACAAGTTACCACACCTTTAACAGTGTAAGCAATGCCTTAAGAACCAGGGCCAGTATCCATGTGGCCTCCACCTGACGACCATCCTCTAGAGGGGTGGAGCAGAGAGCTCATCACATGTTTCATGACATATTACTGGATGTACCTCTCTTAGCCAGCTGCATGGATTGCTGCAGAAGAGGCAAGAGAAATTGGAGCTGGGATGAGGTAATACAGCCTTGCAGATTGTCTTCCACTTCACATTGAGATAGCTTGACCTGTAGGGGTAGAAGTGTGAGGACAGCCCTCACAGTACACCTCCTTCCCCCTCACAGTCTTGGGCTCTCTGTGTAAGCTGCTGACCACATTTCCACTCTCTCCCTCAACTGAAGTGAGAACACTCAGTGGCTGCTGGTGTGGGTCAGAGCCACTGGAATGTACCCGTACTAGACTGCCTTCTCTGTGAAGCTGGGGATCACCCAGAACAGGCAGCCATCAGCTCAGTCCCCTTCATACCACACACCATTGTACACATACCTTGGGAAAGCCAGCTAGAACCATTAAGCCAAATATGGAAGATAGATCCATCTCCTGAGTTTGGGGGGAAACATTGCTACATACAATGCACGCTAGTGGTGTCACCTTTGACCTCTGCCCTAGTGTGAAGTGGTGAGAAGACAGATTGGGAAACGGCCTTTTTCCACTGCGTAGATTTGGACAGTACTAACAGACACTCAGCAATGGTGGCTGCTCCACCAAAGTCAGATCTACAGAATACCATGCCCACCTACTGCCCAGTTTCCATACATATGACGGTACATACTTGTGAAGAAAGCCAGCTCCCAGGGAAAAGAAGTACTTGGTAGTGACCAGGCCATGACTCTCAGTACTGTCCACATTCTGCACTGGCTGGTCTGGACCAAGTCTGCGTGCCATGTGAATGGCACGATCAGCTACCTACAGACCATCATAACACCACAGTACATATGGCAGTATATATGAACATCTACCTCAGGATTGACCCTGGCCATGTACTGAGCAGATACGAGGTAAGCCAGTTGCCTTGGCAGAGGCTGTATTGGAGTACAAGTGGCCACTTCTAGTAGGGCAGGTAGCAGCTCTTCTGCAAGACTTCTGTCCACCTCTCCCCCTCCCTCCTGCCACACAGACAGCTGTAAACACAATACACATGAAATACATGCCTGCAAGTGGAGTGTCATTGTAACCTACCGACATATCCTGAGGTAGCACAGCTGACAGAGTGTAGAGTGTACGGCTAATACTCAGGGATGAAAAGGTCTTCTCCATGGATGTAGTATTTGTGTGCCTCTGCCAGCGTAGCCGGCTGGCCACTGTGATAGGGTCCTCCTCTTCAGGTAGGGGACTTTCAGCCTCAGGAGCGGCAGCTTCAGTAGGAGTGGCTTCATTTGCAGTGGGTGTGGCCTCCATTGAGGTAGGCATGCCTTCATTTGTGGTCTCCATTGAGCTGGGTGTGAGCTCATGTATGTTGGGTGCAGTTTCTTGGTCGTGAGGTGACATGACGGGTTCCTCTTTCTCGTCTGACTCCAATCCCTTGATGTCATCTTCCCCCTCTTTTTTCTCTCTCTTTTCTACTAACTTCTTTTCCTGTGTGCACACACCATAGTACATGTACCCCAATCCCCCTCCCATACACAGTACCTGCTCCTCCCACTTGGCTAGAACTGCAGTACGTAGGATGACAGACATGTTTTTGAGACATTGGAGGTGATTGCGACAGGCCTGGGACTTGTAGTCCTGCTCATGAGGTGCTGCAGAAATGACACAGAGCAAGTATGTCAGCGTGTGAGCATTTTTGCAAGTTGTGGTAGAGGCTGCTGACAAGTATGCTTGGTGTGGAGGAAATGAGCCATGCTGAGGCACAGTGCAGTGAAGAGGATCCAACAGTGCTGCTGTTGATACACCATCAAATCCAGAGCAGGCCCCACACGAGTTATGTAACCATCTTGATAGAGGAGAGGCTTGCTGTGCCTGGGGTCGTAGGTCACATAGCGGTTGGCTGATTCAGTGGAGGGTACCTCAGTGAGGAGGAAGACAGACCAGTTGTCAGTGGACCTGACAGGACGAATGTTGCCTAATCATGTGTCGAGGTCACTAGCTAGTTAGCATACCCTTTGGCTTCCTCCTTCCTGAAACATCCCAGACAAAGGTCAAAGTTCTTTCGAGTGTTACTATGGAAGCGATGACTTATAATGGTCAGGTTACAGATGTCGCAGTAGTAGCAGCTGTAGACACACACACACACACAATGCATAGAGCTAAGGAGCACAAGCAGTGGCCACTCACCCAAGAGCTTGGTAGAGCTGATCAGGTTTGTGGTCTTCAGGTCTACTACCACTACCACCTGGGTATGGGGTATGGGGTATGGGGTATGGGGTATGGGGACTTCATGTATGGCAGCAAGAAAGGAATTAGAAAAACTCACTCTTGAAACACACAGGGCAAAGGTCATAACTGGTTGTCTTCAGGTCCATATTGTGGTAGAAGACTCCATTCTCAATCACCTTCTCACAACCATCACACTGCACAGTCACCTCACCGGACATTTTTCTTGCTGATATAAACAGGTCTCCTTCCTGCGGCCACACATCAACCAGTTAGCAGGTCAATGACCAACACCAAGCCAGCTAGTTGTACTCACCCATTTGTTGTCACGATAAAGTTCCAGCTCTCCTATGGCTGCCAAATTTGGACCCATTGCCTCCTGAAAGGCCATGTGCAATGAGTAGCGAGTGAGCATGGCCTCCTCATCCTTAAACCTCTCCACACTTTCCTTCTCCTCACTATGAGTGGATGCTGAGCACAGAATGTGGGTGAGGGTAGTGAGTGGATTGCCAGCACAATGACTTACTAATGGCTGACTGCAACAGGAAGTCAGGTAGCTCTAGGTCTGCCAGCAATCGATGGTCATAGTCCTGCCACTGGAAGTCCAGGAGGTGACAAGTGATGACGCTGACCAACAGTCTGGCTCTGGAGTATTCCCTATGCAAGGGGGATTGGAAGGTATCACATTCGTACTGTGTATTAGAGACACCACCTCACCCTGAGGGGGATCTGGAAAAGGCCGACAAACCTTCCAGAAGTCGTTGTAATAACATACGATATGCTCTACGTACTTGGTTCTCAAGCTCAAGACCACACCCATCTAATTTAGCTGCATAGTGACTATAGGGTTAAAACAAATGGTGAATTCAGAGATCTACTCTCCATGTACGTAGTGCTCACTTGGGGAAATGTCTCTGTTTGGATATCAGCTGCTGCAAGAACACTAGCCCAGGTAACTGTGGACAGCATTGAACTACATCAACTACCAGTTGCTTGCATGTACAGTTGTACAGAATACCTCAAACATATTGTCTATGGAATGAGCAGAAAGATAGGTGGCAGCTAATGTGTAAGCCTGTGCAACACAGCTGGCGACCTTTTCTCTCTCCTTCAGCAACCGGTGGACTTTGTCAACAGTGGCAGACTCATTCTTCACAAAGCTGAGGACTAGCTCAAAGGAGAGGGGCTTCTTACGAGGCTTCACTTGTCCTCCAAGGCTCAGCTACAAGAGAGAAGCAGGTGGACAATGCCTTGTACATTTATGTGGGCTGTGCCTCCAGAACCTGTTGCTTTAGTTTGCCAACGGTGCTAATGGCATTGGACACCTTGTGCCAGTGCTGGGAAGAGCGCCTTGGCCAGCTGGGGGAGAGGGTTGGGTTACCATCAGCCTCGTCCAGTCCTTCTTCCACTTCATCCTGGGCCACACGAGACAGCCCAGCAAATTTGAGCAGGAACACAGCCTTTTCATGGCAGGCAATGACTGAATGGACAAATGTATTGTGGTGTGCTATAGCCTGTACATCCTGTGCAACTCACGTGGTGCATCTTCATTCATTTTAGACCTTTTCTCTTTGCTCTCCTCTTTCTCTATAGCTTCTAGTATCTTCTGCCGTGCCTCCACCTGGTCATGTGCATACAGTGGTATCAGTTGTAACATTTGTTGAGGCACTAGTTACTAGTTCTCTACGTAGAGCTTCAGCAGTGGAGAAGGCATCTTGTAGAAGCTGGCTAGGATGCAGTGACTCAGACAAGGCCAGCTGAGGTGCCAGCTCCTCACGAAGGTCCTGGCAGTGCCAGACGAGGGCTGCAAAGACAGAGTTCACAGCACGATCCACCAGCTCACCACCATAGTAGGGGGCCTTCAGCTTCTCACGCAAACTGCAAGGACGTATAAACTTCTGCTTATAGTCTATTCATTCCAGTCATGGAGGGTGTGCTGACCTGTCCAACAGGACCTTCCCTCGGTCTTCTCGACTGTTTGCCACATCTTGTAGCAGCATGTTCAGTGATGAATCGGAAGGACTTGCCGTCTACATGCAAGGATAGCAGTACTGTAGTGGCTACAGTCAGTGGGAGGGGGACTACATGCAAGGACAGCAGTACTGTAGTGGCTACAATCAGTGGAAGGGGGACTCACGTGTGCCCCAGAGAGGGAGCGGGTGAGCTTGCCAACCATGTATCCACCCCTGAACAGGGTCTTCCAGAGGTCACTGCGTGTAAGCAGGGCCTCTTCTCTCTGCTCCTCACTCTGCTGCTCAGGCAAGTGTGCATACACTGCAGACCATGGCACAGGCTCTAGAGCTATCCTCTGTAATACATAGTCACCATCTTACATGTCTTCATGGAGAGAGTAGCTGAAATGAGTTGACCAAATAGTCGAGCTACAGAAAGTTGCAGGTCAAACAACCAGTGGAGGGATGGTGCTTGCTGGCCATATGCCTTCAGCTGTTATAGAATGTGAAGTGTACCACGTCATCCCCTCCCACTACATGTCCAATGAACCTCACTGTGAATAGGTAGCCCCACTCATTGTTACTGCCATCTGAATGGAACATGAACTGCAACTTTGGTCCAGGGAACTCTGCTGTCTGTGTAGGGCAGTGGTTATTGATGACACTACTCCCAGCCTTCATCTTACCTGTGACCAGCGATCGGAGTTGACTTTGCCATCAAACCTGTGTTTTACTCCATGGACATCTGTGAATTCCAGGTAGTCATAACGACGCTCAGTGATGCAGCGAGAGTCAAATTCCACCACAAACTTGGAGGCTAATGGACAGACAAACTCCTCTGCCACTCGTGCATTGTTCTCATAGTTATGAGAGCTCTCTCTGGTCCACACTCCCACCACCGACTCCTTGTGGTCCTCATTGGAGCCAGCCTCACTGAGCTGTGAGAGGGATGTTGTACAATGTGGCTACATGACAAGCACTCAAGGTGCTAACTCTGAGGAAGATGCTGGGAGAGCTGGAAGTGGCTGCATGAAGTGCAGGCACTAGAGGATAGAGGATATCCATCAGCCTTGGTCTAGACACTGGAGACTCTACTATGGTAGGCAAGAACACCAGCTAGAGTGAGGAAGGAGTTGGAGTGTGGTAGAGAAGGACCTGGTACACACAGTGCAAACCATTTCAGCCAATGTCCTACTGAGAAGAGATTTCTGTAATGCCATCATTTTCTCCTCCTGCAGGAGTGGATGTTACTGAGAGTGAGAGTGAGTGTCCCTCAATAAAGTGCACCTTGTCTGTTTCTATTCCTGCAATTGCTTTAAGGATCTTTCTACTTTCAGTGACTAGCTTATCCACATCTGTTGAGCATGAGATATCAACATGTAGTGCTAATACAAGCATGACAACTTACAGCTGAGCAGCAGCTGCTGGGCATTGGCCTCATCCACATTCTTACGACACCAGAAGAATAGTGAAGCCTGCAATGCACATAGCAGGTGGACCAGGTCATCTGGACGGGACTTCCCTGAGTGCAGACTCATCTGAGACTGAAAAAAGCAGAGCATTGCACCTTGAGGTTGTGTAGCCAGTTCTGTGTAGCTGACCTCTCTTGTAGCCACAGTCAGCACAGTTGACAGCAGGTCCAGAGCTCTTCCTGTCTCTGGAGTCTCTCCCTGTACAGTAGCAGTACAACTGGCCCACCTACCTACACTGATAGCTAGACTAACCTCCTTTATCCTTTTGGGCAGTCCCAGCAGGGAGTTGGCATCAGTGTTGCTAAAGTACTGACAGAGAGCCTCAAACTTGAGCCACCAAGAACGCGGTTGCTTCTCATTCAAGACTGACTCAATCATTGACAGCAGGTACTCCTTCCTAGCTGTGGCATCTGGGAAGAACACGACTACCCCTTTCACGACAATGTCTTCAGCAAGATTCTTAACCACAGACTGATCTTCTGCTCCCTCCTCTGCATCCAGTAGAGCACAGAGGTGGCTCAAAACAGCAGAGGATACCTTTAAAGGATCTCCATCACTCTTTTGGCTACTGGTGGTGACAGCTTTGGCAGTCTTTTTGTCTGGTTTGATGAAGGGCAGTGCTGATCGCAGTAGCCAGAGAGTAAGTAGAGCAGCATAGTCCGCCTGGCCATCAGGCCTGCAGGTAGACCATATGTACCAAGGTGGACCATATGTACCGGGTGGACCACATGTACCGGGTGGACCACGTGCACCGGGTGGACCACGTGCACCGGGTGGACCACGTGCACCGGGTGGACCACGTGCACCGGGTGGACCACGTGCACCGGGTGGACCACGTGCACCGGGTGGACCACGTGCACCGGGTGGACCACATGTACCGGGTGGACCACATGTACCGGGTGGACCACATGTACCGGGTGGACCATATGTACCGGGTGGACCACATGTGAGCCCCAAAGTTCATACAGTCCTTAACCTACGTTAGAGTGAGGGGGATGAAGAGATTCCAGATCTTCTCCAGAGAGAGTCCTTCCACTGCCAAATGAGGTTCCTGCACATGACAACACCACTAGCATAGCTGTCACATCAACCACACATCTTGTGCCTACTGAAATATGTGAGGGGTCCATTGAAGATACTCTGCGATACTCCATCAGTTTTGACAGGTCTTGTAATAGAGCTGACAAGAACACCAGCACCCGGCATAAGACGACACCTCCAATGACTCCACCTTCGGGTGGTAGTGGGGCCACAGTGTCCTGTGTTGTGGTAGGTACCAGCATACATGTGTAGCTGCAGGAGCACAGAATTTACCAGCTGCTGTAGGAAGGATGTACTTTGCTGCAATTTATCTGTTATGCAGTGGCCAAACACACTTAGAGCCTGTACTGCCACGCCCTCCACTCCCTCACCACTACCACACAGCACAAGTACCAAACTCCGCCCACTTTTCAATACATCAGGTGAAATGTCCATTTGCAGTCTGGAGGGTGCACATGTGGAATTGACATGTAATAGTGCATGTGTGCCATTAATGGTAGGTTACTTCTCTTTGGAGAACTGGGCTGCGGCAATGAGGCCACTGCCATCTTTGCCCTTTGTCTCTTCTAGCCACTTGCTATACTCCTCCTGCCCCCACCCCTTGTAGTTAGTGAGCTGTTCCAGCCATTCCTTTTTGGGGTCATCATCCAGCAAAAAGAACAGACAGAATGATGCTGCATTATCAGTAGAGGGCACCTGGACCACCAGCCTGGTTGGCAAAAATATCTGATCATTCTTCTCTCTCAGTACCACAGTCACTGTCCTGAGACTTGCAGAGCTGATGTAAGGTGCTAGTAATGGACCAATACCATAACCTCATGAATGTAGTTTCATTTCACACACACACATACTAACTGGCAGAGGTATTGGAAATAACATTCTTGATAATGTTGTCCACTTTATGGTTGTCATCCTTACACCCCCCACTGCAGCTTGCTACATTCAACTGTACTGCTTCGGCTACACACACACACACACACACACACACACACACACACACACACACACACACACACACACACACACACACACACACACACACACACACACACACACACACACACACACACACACACACACACACACACACACACACACACACACACACACACACACACACACACACACACACACACACACACACACACACACACACACACACACACACACACACACACACACACACACACACACAGTGTCAAACAATGCCCAGCACTAAACATTAGACAGACCGTGGTTCAGATATTTGGTATTCTTGACACTTTCCATTTTTAACAGCAAGTTGTGAACATTTAGCTCTACATTTTGGTTGTCTGAACAAAAATGAGTGAAGTGTGTCATCTCCTTATGTCTGTGGGTGTGAGAGGGAGGGTTACCTAGTAGGATGTGCAGACAGTCCAAAATAGAGTTGACACTGCCATGGGCAATGGAAAATGTTAGCAGAATCTCAAGGCATTCTGCAGATACTGACACATATGTCTCCTCAGGTAGACTGCAGGAAGAAAGGAGGGCTGCTTACAGACATATTACAATGGAAGATCAAAGGGAGACCTCAGTGACTTGAGCATGTTCTCCATCTCCTGAATGACAAAGGAAGAGAGGAATTCTGGTCGGGCACTGGAGGTTGGGGACAGGACTAGAGGCTGCAGTGATCCTAGGCATAATCTGAAGACCAGAAAGTGTGCAACCTTCATATCAGCTAAGACAAATCAATGTCTCTACCTAGACTGAGATATGATGGAGTCTCTTAACTGTGGGGCAACTGGAATAGCTGCCTTGGCAGTAGAGCCCAGTATACTGATGTACCACATGGTCATAGTGTCTAGAACACTGGGCTGCTTCAGCTCTTGCATCCTTAAACAGGAGAGAGAGAGAATTTTCAAATGGATGTGTCCAGCATGCATGCTTACTTGCTTCCCTTGACATGCAGTCCTCGTATTTTAACATCACATCCATCGCTATGGCAGGATCGAATGTTGATTTGGATATAACGGTAGACTCGGCCCAAATTCTTGACTAGTACAACCTGTCCTGTCCTGTCTCGTGGGACATACACAGTCTTAATCTCAGTGAGCTGTTTCTCAGCATTGCCAACAGAGACTACAATGGTATGTGGCATGTAGCTGTCATCGTTGGAGTCCACACTCACTGCCATCTCCCTCACGGTTACTCCAGGCAGTATGCACAGCCTGTCACAGCAACACATCAACTACATGTACACATGGAAGAATAACAAATTCTCACCTGATCCAGTGGCTGCGAGGAGAGCCATTGGACTGCCAGTAAGTGTCTGTTCTATTGTCAGTTAGACTGTCATAGGAAATCAGAGGGCAATCATTAATTGTGAAGGCTAACAAGAGGCCACTCACTGTTTGATCTGGTTCTGGCTTGTTGAAGTATCTATCTTTGAGTAGCACTTGCTGATCACTTGCCTCTCCATCATGCCGCAGTCATCTACAGAGACATAGTGCCACACTGATCTCCCTTCCTGTAGCTGCACTCACCTTCCCCCTCCTCCCCTTCCTCCTCAGCCTGAAACAGCATCTGATACCTTCCCTGCACTAGTTTTTCCCGTGTAAGCTGGTAAGCCAGAATCTGAAGAGATGACAACTGTCAAGTGTCAGTGAGAGTAGCTGTTGTCAGCCAGGGACTGACCTGGTTCATCCATCCCACTCCCAGACAGCTGGGCTCCACTCTCCTAGCCTGCAGGAACTATACACACCACAAATGAGGCAGCAAAGGGAGTAATGCAGAAGGAAGGAGAGGGAGAAGTTACAGATATTACCTGCACCAACTTTCTTCCAGCCTCACTGTAACTTCCCTTATCAGGAAGATATACCTCCAGTGGTCCTAGGGAGGAAGCAACACACACTGCAGGGAGTTAACACAGTGCACACATTCTGACCTGGTAGCATGTGGCATGGTACAAGGGCCTGCATGGGATCCACTGCCTTCTCCTTTAGGATCTGCATTACCAGTAAGTATGGACTAGCTTCATACTCCATGTGATTGTAGGGCTCACCATCAGAAGGTATGCAATATCTACCTGCCCTTCTCCATCTCGGTCCACTTCACTGTAGAACTGTACACAAACCAATAATATACACATACCTCTACAGAGCAATTGAATTGTACCTCGAGAGCCTCCTCCTTGGAGACTCCTTTACCAGTGAGATACTCCACCACCTGCACCATGTTCACTGTGTGCTGCATGACAACCATTCACAATGTGTCATTGGAGCTCCATTAGACCACCACAGAGTATGAGGCTAACCTCATCTGCATCCGCAAGTCCACTCAGCCAACGCACCAGCCCATCCTTATTCTTGCTCACTGCACTACCAGAAGGTTGCCTGTGTAACAAATGATCATTACATGTCCTCCAGGGTCATGTAGCATACTTGATGGTCAGCAATGCCTTGTAGAGGGCATCTGGCTGGAACAGACTGGAGAAGTCCAGCAGGTTGTCTCCTAAATGTACTGAGATGTAGTGGACCAAACAAAGACGTGACGTTATCACTCACCGCTAACACTGGAGTCCTCCCCTACCTGTGAAGATAAAGGTTATGTATTTCAACCACGCCCCATTACTCTCAATACACCCTCCCTCTCACAGATCCTTGCAAGAACTGATCCTCTGTCTCTTCCTCCGAGTTTACATTCCCCATATTGGTTCTCCGGACTCTCTCCCTTTCTCCACTCTCAGTCTCTGTTTCTCCTTTACAGCCGCACGGCGAGTAGATAAGAGAGGCGTGGCTGGGAGGTGAAGGGGCGGGGTATATCACATGAAAAATGGAGAGCTTGACTGCGGACGAAGCTGAACAATACGACCGTCAGATACGACTGTGGGGGCTAGAAGCGCAGAAGAGGTTAGTGCATGCATGGTTCGTTGTAATATTTCAGGATATGTAAGGCATCCGCCCGACAGGCTGCGCATGTCGTCTGTGCTGGTGGTCGGGGTTAGCGGTTTGGGTGCCGAGCTGTGCAAAAACACAGTCCTGGCAGGTGTGAAGAGTGTGACATTACTAGACCATGCTCTGCTTGCTCCTTGTAACCTGGCCAGCCGTTTCCTCGGTCATACAGACGGAGTGAACGTGAGGGGTATTCACGCAGTAGTCGTGATGTACGTGTGAATGTGGAATATCCAATCCAGCGAGCTGAGCAGGCAGTGGAACAGCTGCAAGCTCTGAATCCTAATGTCAGGATATCGGCTGACACAGACTGCATAGACAACAAGGATGATGCATTCTTCACCCAGTTCAGTGCAGTGTGTGTGACATCCAGCTCTCTGGCCACACTGCTCCATGTCAATGCAGTTTGTAGGGCTCATGGGATCAAGTTTTTCTGTGGAGATGTGTGGGGTTTTTATGGTTACTTCTTCTCGGACTTGGGTGAACATGAATATGCTGTGTGAGTTACAAGGGGTTGTGTGGTGTAGGGCTATGTACATGGATTGTATCTGCTTAGGGAGATGCTGAAGGAAGACGGAACTGCCATAGCTGTGGATGAGCCTCAAGTTAAGATGCAAATACAGCCAGAAGAGGAGAAGATTAGTGTTATGAGGGTGAGTGTGGTCCTAGGGCTATTGTGAGCACTACATGACCTGTGGCTCTGCAGTCCTGCTCCTTCCCTTCTCTGAGGGAAGCCATGACTGTGGGTTGGGCTTCAAAACCAGCTCGCTACTTTAAGAGGACTCCGTCAACCTGGTTTATTGTACAGAGTGAGTATGTGACATATGGTTACTCAAACTTAAATCTGCACAACTGGTGCATGTAGCCCTCCAGGCATTTAGGGACAGCAAGAATGGGCGGGACCCTTCAGGAGAGGAGGACAGGGAAGATCTATTGAAAGTTCGAGAAATGGTAGCAGCTAAACTGGGGGTAAACTCTGACCTTGTACCTGCAGATTTTTACAAGTACACAATTGTAACTTTCAGGGATGCAGTGTACTTTGACTGCTCTATGCAACTGTAGGTTTTGTTTGTGTGAGCTGAGTCCTGTGTGTGCCATAGTGGGTGGGGTGATGGGACAAGAGGTTATAAAGGTCAGTTGACTAATGAGCTGAGCATTTTTAGTGGTACGTGGCATTCATTGTGCAGGCCCTGTCAGGGAAAGATGAGCCCTACCAGAACTGCTTCCTATATGATGGAGTGAACAGCACAGGCATTGTGGAGTTCCTCAGACCCAGTCCATAATAATGTATATTCAATCTCGCCTACACACACTCAATATCACTAATAATCACAAACAGACAATAGGTAGGAGTTCAGCTGCCGTAACAATTATAATCAGTAGCCAACTCTGTCCACCAGATCTGCATTCATTACATACCAGCACATGCATGTGAATGTGTTCCTCACTGTACCTCTGTAACTGGCCATTTCATCTGTGAGGTGTGGGTGCTGCTTCCTCGCAGTGCCTGGGGCTGACTGCAGTGGGAAGTAGGTGAAACTGGACATACTCAAAACAACAGTAACACACTTTAGGTCTGGGTAGGTTCAAAAGGTCACAAAGATGATCTCTCTTCCCCCTCACATCCTCAATGTCACCTTCCCTGCATATGCTGTATACATGACCTTCATCCCAACCCTCCAGATAACAGCTCACCATACAGTGTCTGCCAGGGCTGCAGTGACGTCATCCATTACATCTGTTGGTATGACATCATCGTAAAGTACTATGGTAGCATAGAACTGATCCCCAGTTCCTCTGCGTATCTATACAACGCGTGCAGTAAAGATGTCCATTCACACCAGGAGACTGCACATACTCGGGGAAACCTGTGGCACAGTAGCAGCATCAATCTGTTCATAGTTCTCCTCTTGACAGCTGGGAACTGCAGCAACCCACACAACCTGACAAGAAACATATCACTGTGTGAGATATTGCACTCAGGCAATTGCACTACCTACACATTGATACTGGCCAGCAGCTTCTTAGTATCTGTGCAGCATGTAATTTCCTGCTTCACCAGAGATAATAAGGTTGGAGGGAATGAGTGCCTGTTAGGACCAAGGCAATGACATGAATACTGCACTCATCTACTGCAGCATGTAAGGCCTACTGGGGATGGTGAAGGTAGGTATCAAACACAGCATTGGAAAGGAGCAGGTCCAGAGTCACTAGCAGTGGGAGTGTCACTCTAGCAGAAGAGATGGAATCACATACCACCAGCAAATAAGATTTTCTTATACCTGGTGTCCCTTGCATTCCTTCTGAAGATATCCAATAGAGCCTCTGAGAACGGCTCCAGACTGTCCACACTGCAGGGGGGTGGGGGGTGGGGCCAGCTAGTAATGACCTGTACCCTCTGGGACACTCACCTAGTTGATACTCTTCTCAAATAATTCAAAAGAGCAGTGCTGGAAGCCCTCACCTGCAATAAAGTGTATGCTAGTGTGCTTTAGTACCACTAACAGCCCATACTGTGGACTCGCTGAGCCCTCCACAGCTGGCAGTTACTCCAAGGAGTGTGTGGTAGGTGTACTCTGGCAGAGCCAATAGTTGCACTGTTATAGGGAATGTGGTCGCAGCCACTGACCAGTTCATGTCCTCCAGTTGAGATCTAATGACATCAATGTACAGTCACATCAGTTCCTAGCTTAACACAGCGCTTACATGTCAAAGACAGATGCAAGGTGTGAATGATGTGGGATTCCTGCAAGAGAGGGCCTGTGGTAAGGCAGAAGACATGCTATCTCAGGCCCTCCAGAACAGGACTCATGGCTCACTGGCAATGCAGGATTTCTTGTAGTTTGCGGCAGGCCAAGGCTCGAGTGCGGTCTATCTTTTCATTGGCTTGCTGCAATAGAAGACACATGACCTGCCGCATGTGAGGAGCTACGATTGCTGGGTTTATTCCGGCCAGGAACTTGCACACCTCTTCCACAGCAGTCATGGCGGCCTCTCTCACCCTAAGGAGTGGCATACACACATACACACAGAACACCTCGAGATTTTGAGCTCACAGTGCTCCAATGTCTCCACGGGCATCAGTAGTGTAGTCATTTAGGGCAGCCACTAGGGCATTAAAGATGGTGTCTATATTCTCCTGAGTCAGCCCATTTCCTCCTACACCCACTGTTCTACACATTCTGTAGATCAATACAGAATAGATACACATGTGCTATTGGTCAATTTGGCACACCTGCTAATTGCCTTAGCAGCATCTCTACGAACTTCTGCATACTGTGGGTCACAGCCCTCAATATGTGAGACCACACCCACTAGACCTTCCAATACCAGTTTCAGTTGGATCAAGAGAAGTGGACGGGGCAAAGTCCCTAGTGCCAGGCAATATCCCATCCTGCATGGACAGTTACTGCAACACTGACATTGTGTGTGCGGATAGGACACATACCTGGCAAATGGTGAAGGGTTGCTGAGGCCAGCCAGATAGGCACCAATTAGTTGATCTGGGCAACCGTCACTCCTCTTGGAGTAATGTGTGGTGCTCACCGCTTGCAGTGCAGCCACTGCTGCCTCCTAATACAGTAGTGAACATATAAAGTGATGGAGAGGTAAGCAGAGGTGACTGACTCGGATCCGTTCCTCGGTGTGTGGTAAGTTAGCATCAATCACTCTCTGCCAGCTTTCTACATAGACAAAGACTAGAAATACCTACTGTGTACCTGCCACCCATTAAACATTACCAAGTGTGGGATGGCCTGGGACAGAGAATGTGCAGTTACACATCTTGACTATGAAGCTGAGGGCAGCAGGCCTCATGCATTCCCCTGCAGCACCTCTGAACACGCCATGCATTTCCAGCTGTAGGCAGGAGGGACATGATATCAAAAACATGTACCTAATTCCTCATGTCATTACCTGTGGGACCACATCCAATAGCTGCTGTACTAACCTCTCCCCAAGCAGAGCTGGGAGGGAGTGTGAGTGCAGGCTGTACAGTGAGGAGGTGACCTCTGCCACAGCATGGAGAGCTCCATGCCGCAATCTTGGGTCAGAGGTCACAACAAGTGGAAGCAGGTACGGTAGAACTAGATATACAAGCATGTACATTTGGCACAATGCACATGTTTGAAGAGGCACTTACCCTTCTCCTGGATGTAGGCTGGGGCGTGTGGTGTGAGACCATAGAGGGCCTCAGCAGCTAGTTCTCGCAGTGCACTAAGTAAAGCCAAAGATGAAATGCCTAACAAAACAATTAGGTGGTTTTCACACCTGTCCCAGTGGCCAAGCTTGCTGTGTATGAGATGGTCAATGAGTGGCTGAGTATATTCTTGGTACTGTGCAACATGTGCACTGCACAAAACACACACAGTGTATTACTACACAGAGAGCTATTGTTTCTTGTGTTGCTGACCTTAGTCTGATAAAGGCATTAGCTCGGCTACCAACAGTGAAGTAGTCAACAGTTGTAAGTATGTCTATACCATGGGGAAAAGTACCCTGCCGACCCACATTCTCCTGAAAGGCTGCCTGTGGAGTGTAAGTGCTGCATGAGGCATGCAGACACACACTATAAGGCTGGGTCTTACTGCTGCAGCTCGTCGGCAGTTCACTTCACGATCAAACAAAGCAGTCACTATCAGCCCACTGGCAACAGAAAGAGACAATTACATCCATTCCACGAAATGATCATTTATCCCCTACCATGCTAATTTGGGTACATGGATTTGAAGTTGATGTGGATCATATGCCCTAGCAAATGCCCAACAAACGTAACAGGCTGCATCCCTTACATGGGCACCTGTAACAAGCATAAGTCAGAGCTGGCACGTCCTCATTTTAGGGTGAACATACCTACACTGTATGTTCCTCTCATCTCATCATAGTTCAAGGCCTGTAAAAGAACTAGCACCACTGCACATGTACATACAGTGTATGTCATAATCTATTGAGTGTATACAGGTTAACCATCTCACCATCTGTCAGTCTCTCTGGCAGGAGGAGACCCCTTCTACCCAGCTCAGCCACAGCAAGACAACCTGCACACAATCACCAGCAGACTGAGAGGATAGATTTTACAGGCTGTGTGTCATTCACCTCCATGCCATGCTGTGTCACCCTCTCGCACACTGCCAGACAGAGCACACCAGTTTAAGTGCACATGACTCTATGCCATCCCTTGTTCAGACCTGAAACAGCCCAGCAGTGACTGAAGGACATCATCAGCAAGGCTGCGGGGCAGTCTGCTAGCGACTCTCCCAACACCCTTCGCTGCTGACCACCTAACAACTGATTCACGGTCCCTAAGCCCACACAGCAGCACCTCCAGTACCTCCTCCACCTCCTCACTTACATCAAACTACATGCAAACACACATATACACAAAAGAAATTTCTATAAAAACTACCTTACATCATCACCCTCCAAGTCATTTGTGTCTGATGTCTCAGAATCTCTATTCTGCTGAGGTAAGGGGGCAGAGAGGCAATCTTCAAGAGAACGCCGCCCTCTCTGGTACCTCCAGGATGCCACCCTCATTGGTAGGAAGGCAGTTCCAAGACGCTATATACCAGTAGTCAGTAAAAAACAAATGTACATGCACCAGTTATACCACTAGCCTGTGCTAGCTTGATGCCAAGTTTGCGGAGAAGTGTATTCCGAGAGCTCAGACAGTTGCAGGCCTTCAGGCTCTGCAATACCCTATGACCATGTTCCATCACATTCTCTCTCTTGCTGAGCTTAAATAATGATGCAAGAGTAGCCAAAACTCCACATGCTGCTGCCATGCCCTGCATACTTGACACTAAAGTACACATCATAGAAAGGTAAGTACCAACACAACACACAACAGAAAGGCAAAACAACACAACACGACTCACCGGAAACAGTTATTTTTCAAAGAAAAATAGGCTGCCTCAGGTGGATTTTGAACTCAAGCTACTGAAGTATTCAAGTAAACGTATCTGTGTAAGTGGCATCTAGCTACTCACTGTCAGTTGAAATCAATTGGTTTACACACCATTGCAGAAATTCTGACACTTTGAGAGGCTGGACATCAGGGCGGGTCAGGAGCCTAAGGAGATACCATTTCACAAAACAGTGCAAGCCTCAGAATGTCACTCTATACACAGACTTGCCTGGAGAGCAGAAGTGCTGCAGCATCTCTAGACTTATCAATGAGTAGCACGTAGTGTTGTCCAAGCTGGAGGATGCGGTGCAGAGTCTCATGTTTGCTTTGCTGGCTGCTGTCCAACAGAGAAAGGTCAAATGGTATCATGACAATGATAGAGAGCCACAGGAGCAAAATATAACGTGTCTCCCACGTCTGTAGTTCAGTAGAACCAGTCAACAATACATACAGTACTGTCTGTGGCTCTTTCAACAATACCTCAGAGTCTGTACTGTCCTGGCTTTCCAGCAGACTCAAGACTGGTTCAAGATCAGCAACCTCGTGAGAAAACCATCGCAATATCACTTTTGGACCCCTAACTTTGGAAAGGAGGTAGAGATAGCGGAAAGCCTGTTGGCTAAGTGATGGTGGAGAGGTTTGCTTGGTCATGGTCAGTAGCCGGGATACAATTGTGCCTGTAATAAGAGAGGCACTAGACCACTTGTATATACACCGGTAGTTCATTTCCAACTTACCAAGATGATGATCCAACAAATGAGGCTGTTCCTGATAGCCGTCTATAATCACTAAACCCACATATAGCCAAAACCATAGCGTCACGAGATTTGCTACACTCCTCTTTCAGGTATACATGCAAACCTACCCGTGAACCTTTGTTCAGCATTCTCCCTGGTGTGGAGTTCAGAGACTACAGAAGGAAGATTTCCAAGAAGACCAAGAACCTCTGCACTCTCCGTAAATGCCTGCAGCACCGGTCCTTCGGCGCCTGCACCTCCCTGAACCTCCATCTCGACCGCGCGTAAAATTCGCGTATACGTATGTAGATAGATCTAACTGGCGCAAATGTACTGTAGCAGCGTTGGAGCGATTATTAACCAACATGAACAGATTCAGTCTGTACAGAGTCTACAGTAAAACAGTATGTAAGGAGAAGTTGCGCTAGTCGGGAGAGGAGACAGTAGTTCTCTTAAGGTGGATTCGGAAAGCTGTTGTACAGCCTCATCGTCACAAAGGAGCCATTGATCTCCGGCTTGTACTACAGCTGTGTAGTGGCCACTATGGCAGCTGGCTCCAGTGTGGAACACAGCAGCCCGCAGGTAGTACATCTTGTTCCTGGAGGGGCAATCATAGGTGCTCCAGGGAGAAAAACAGAGTGACATGGGAATGGCCACACTGCCTGCTACTTTGCCAATTGCTCTTCCCCAGTCTTGAACTGAGAACCTATTAAGGTGTACAATGAAGATCCTTGGCAGATTAGAAAAGAGAATATTCCTCTCAGCCTCCACTAGATGACCACAGTAGTCACACCAGAACTTATTGCTCCAGGTAAGACGTTCATGAGACATAAATCTGGAGAGGCACCAAGACAGAGAAACTGGAGCTGCAGAGCTGTGGCCAGATGGCTCAGGACTAGAGGGAAACCCAGGCAGGCCAGGGCTCGTCACTGGTAAACTCACATGTAGAAAAGGCTCTGTTCGTCTTGTGTACTTGTCACAATCAAAGCATCGGGTTTGAAAAGCAAGTCTTCCTTGAAAAAGTGCAGAAACAGAGGGGGCCTGGCAGTTGTCTGATTCTCTAGCAGCTTTGCATCCTCTGCTTGTTCTGAACAGCTTACAGGGTGGTTCTTCAGGTAAGAACAAACTACCTTTCCTCTTTCTGTAAGGGACAGCTGTCTCTAGTACACTCTGAGTTAGGAGAAAGTTCAGAAGCTCTTGTGCATCATGTTGGCCTCTCCCTGCAAACAACTCCTCACGTCTGCACAAAAACATACATGTGTGTGTGTTAGGGTTCACATCTCACATTACATTTATTCTCCACCTAATCAGGTCTAAGAAGGTCACTGGAGTGACAGTACTGGCACTGTCTTCCATCTCTTGGACCAGCTGCATGTCACACATACTGAAAAGGGTATACAAAAGGTTGCAAGAGGCATCCTTACTTGGCTTAGCTGGTACATAAATTCGTTCTCGCCAGACTGCCGAAAGAGAGGAAATGATTGTGACATCCTTTTCAGCTCCAGGCTAAAGCCAGGGCAGTGGCGTAAAGCCTGCAAAACCGCATTGCAGTAGCATGTGTTACCAAGGTTGGTGAGTCCACTACAAGGCTGTGTACACGTGGAAGTGACGGATTTACTTTCGTCGTCTCTGCAATAGTTCTCACCGCCACACGCGGATTGGCAATGCTGCGTACGCTGTTTCAACTTCAGGGAAAGTCTCCCTTTCTTATCCATATTACACTCATTCCACGTGATTTAGACACAAGGTTCACGTGATCGCACTGACAGTTGCGTACACGCCAAACTACGGACTCCGGCACTATGGGCAAGACATCGGAATTGCTGTCTTTGTTGAAGACAGGTAATTCGGACGCCGCTCGACGTCTCATTTTAAAGTTCAAGAAATCGGGTGAGTGTACAATGTAGGCTAGCTATATAGCCGGGTACTGGTCCGTGGGTGTCGGTAGACGCTGTTAGGTATACCTGCTCTTCTGTGATGTGAAGTGTCTATTCATTATATGCTGCAGGTAAGAAGAAAGCTCTGTCCAAAGAACTGAACACGCCCGACGACAATGGGTGAGTGCTAGGTGTAAGTGTACATGTACGTGTACATGTACTATGCAGTTGCATTGTTGATAGTCCGCCCACACACGGGTGGTGATTGCGTACCATACAAGGGCCAAGGCATGTTGTTTGCAGGAAGTAGATAATGCATGTTTATATGATCTATATTCTCCCAATTTCAGACAAACTGTCATTCACTTTTGTGCTGCTCAGAACTTTGTTGAGTTTCTGCAGGACTTAGCTGAGCTAGGGGCCTCTATTGATCTTGCTGATAACAAAGGTAAATCTGCTGCTAACTGGAATTAAAGATCCATTCATGTTCACCTGACACCTCAAATATTTGCAATAACTTCCTCAAATCTTTTTCCAATTTCAGAATTTCAAACACCAACAGTTAGCTTATTCTCTTATGACTTTTTGGTATCTTTTGCAAAGTTCTACACCTTACCAGTTTGAAGATCGCTGTATGTCCCATAAGCAAAGTATAGAGCGTGCTATTAACGTAGGCATGCGTTATTTAGAAATCAAGGCCCTAGCTGCTCTATAGAAAACCAAGATATTAACTTACTAGGAGAGAAGCCAGCAAGACAGCATGAACAGAAAGAGTGCTGCAATATCAGCACAAAGTAACAGCGTACATTTGGCTCTATTTACCCGTGCATATCACAACCCACAACTCTTTCACTAAGTAAACGTATGCCGCGTATCTACGTAAGTGTACTCTACCGCCACTACTTCCGTGGGCAAGTGAACGCGAATGGACTCTAGTAGCTCTAAACTGTGTCTCTGCTGCAGGCTATGCTCCACTACACCTGGCCGCAGCGTCGGGACGTACCAGTGCTGTGACTGCCCTTGTCAGTATGGGTGCAGATCCAAACACTGCAGCCCGTACTGGAGACACTGCTCTACATCTGGCATGTCATGGTGGGCATGCTACTTCAGTGAGTTGTCCATTATCAATGCATCAAAGCACTGGCATGTGCTCCATTTCCACACAGGTGGAGAGCCTGGTGTCAGGAAATGCAAATTGCACTATGTTAAATGTCTCTGGTCACACCCCTCTGGATCTTGCTTGCCAAAATGGACATGCTCAGGTCAGCAATATTTGTACGTAGTATGTACAAGTGTTCACAGTGGGTAGTTGTGCAGTTAACATTGTACTCACTGTAGGTTGTGAGTCTACTCCTCCGTTCAGGCCAGTTCTCGGCTTCCTATCTCCAACGATCTGACATGCCACACACGGCTTTAATGTTAGCTGCAAAGCAAGGCCACAATGAATGCCTAGGACTACTAGTAAAGCATGGCTTTGATGTTAACCGCAAATTACCTGGTGGAAATGGTGGCACAGCTTTACATGAGGCAGCACTGTATGGCAAGGTTGACACTGTGCGCTATTTACTACAGGCAAGTATTTGATGACTGACAGTATAAGAGTGTGTGTGTGTCTGTGTGTGTGTGTGCTCCTCTGTGGGTATATTTTAGCAATGATTAAAACTTGGAACAGTGTGGAGCAAATGTACAGCAGACTAATGCCCAGGGGCTCACTGCTCTGGATGTTGTTAACATGTATACTGATCCGCGCACTGCCAGCATCATGAAGCAGGTCCTGCAAGGTAAGTCCACATCAGTTCACTACGTACTTACATGTATGGTTAAACACACTGTTGCCTGGTGTGTACTGGTTCAGATGCTCTTGCGCAGCAGGCAAGGACCAGAATAGCCCAGCAACATGCTGGCCAGCAGCCTCCCTCCTCAGGACATCACACTCCACCATCAACTCATCGACAGCCTGCAGGATTTAGCTATTTTTCTCATCCCGGTCATCCCCAGCCTGTAATGACAAGAAACCCTTTACATGTGCATGTGGTGTCTGATACTTTGTGTGCAGGCTATGCAGAGACGGACATCTGAAGAGTCTCCTCATAATCCAGAGCTTCATCGGCAACACCATCCCTCAGAGCCTACCCATCGACAGCCCAGTCACCCTCATCAGTCTATAAACCATTCCCATAAGACTCAGGCTCTGGGCCATTCCCATAAGTCTTCTGGCCATCCCTATCAGTCTGCAGCTTATCCCCAGCACTCTGCTAGCAGTTCCCACCAACCTATGGTCCAATCCCATCAACCTAACCGTCCGAGTGCTGGCCAATCAGAGGGAGCAGGGCAACATTCGAGATACCATGGTCAGTCATGTAGAACACAATGTACCTGTATGCCTGTGAGTAAATACTGCTACTGTTGTTTAGCCCAGCCAACGAGTCCAATGTACCAGCAGCAAAGGCCTGCCACTCATGGATCAGGCCATTCTGCACCCATGGAGCAGTCCAGGGAAGTCCAGGTATTGCAACACTTTCAGTGCCACTTTCGTTGAATGAGTGAATGAAGGGCACATGCATATATACATCCTGTCCTAAATGAGGAACACACAGTCCAGTTCCTGTTTACTAATTAGGCTAAATTCTCAGCAGGTGTACTACTGTAGGTCTCTGTTGTTACTTAATATTCTCTTATCCCCCACCTTGATAGCCCCCTCCTCCACAGACTGCCAGCCCTAGCCATGTACAACACATTTACCCCAAGCCAGGCACCCCAGAGGCTGTCCGCAAGGCTCCAGGAATTGGAGGAGACTTGGCAGCTATTATTGCTGCCAAGGCTGCTAGTCGGAAACCTATGGTTTCCTCCCCTACACGCAAGGAGGCTGGCGAGGTGGAGGATGACCGTGTCACTCGCAGCATGACTCTAGGTGGAGAGCCAAGTATACAAGAGGCTAGGTTGGCACTTTATACAATTTGTACTGTGCACTAATAAAAACTGGATGGTATTGTTCATTCCCCAGGGCTGTTGCTCTGCGCAGGAGAAGCAGCCTGTCTGATCGTAGCAGTGCTAGTCCTGAGCACCATGAGTTGCCCATTCTGCCCCGGCGAGTGCAGGCTGCAGGCCCACCCTCTTTCAAGCCCATACCTCCACCATCTGATGATCAAAGATCAACTAGCCACGGTATACGGCACAATGCTCGTGGGTACTGTGTGTGTTCATAGTGCATGTGTTCTTATACATATCGCTCACAGGTCAAGTACTTGAAGTAGGTAATCACCACCACCAGAGCAGTAAACCCAGTGAGGTGGTATCAGAAGATGCTAGACAGAGACATCAGACACGCAGGCCTCAGCCAAGAGCACCCTCTCCAACTTCCTCTGCAGGAGATGAATTAATGGCTAAGCTACTGCGTCGGCAAAATAAGATCACTGAGGCTGAACAGGCCCCTCCTGAAGTTCCAATTGAAAATGAAACTGAACAAGAAGAGGACAAGTCCTCCCTGCAACAAAGGCCACCTCCACCGCCTCAGAGAAAAACACCCTCACTGAACACACAGCTGCCATCCCAGGATGTACCTCCCCCCCAGCCCACCAGCATGCCTCCTCCAGAACCAGCTGAGGCTGGAGCAGCTGCTTTCAAACAGCTAAAGCCCAAGCATCCTCCACAAAAACCCAAGGAAGTTGAACCAGAAATGACACCATGGCAACTAGAACTAGCTGCGCGAAGGGCTCGGCTGGCAGAGCATGAACGTGATCCAGTGTTGGAGGCCAACGGGGATCAAACACAGAACAAGGAGCCATCTCCACCCCCTGTTCAAAATCAGCAGCAGCAGCAGCAGCAGCAACCATTACCAGCCCCCAAGCCTAAACGCAAGCCACCTCCTCCAGCTGCAAAGGCTCACTCCCCTAGTCCCAGCCGTGCAGTCCCCACTGCCCCACAAGAGCAGACTCTTCCAGTTAAAAAGATCTCTGTCCCCTCCCCTGAAATTGCTTTATCAGCACCTGCAAAGGAGTCTCCCACACATGCCGCCAGAGGATTGTCTAGTGGTGAGGTAGAGCGTCCAACTTTGCCAGTGGAGGGGTCTACTCTGGCTGCCTCAAGTAATGACCAATGTGAGTTGTAGTTCCTATACCACGATGTGGGTTAGCCAGTATAGACAAAGAACGCATGTCCATGTCCATGTATGTATACTGTGACTTTCAAGATGGAATCTACTGTTTTTGCTGTTTATGCAGTGTCACGTAGCACAAGTATGAGCTCATTGACTAATACAACTGGCACTGGGTCGGTAAGTGTTCTGTCTCATATTGTTCCTTACACTCAGTGTATTTCTCCAGCCCCAGCTGTCTCTTGTGGAACACATGGCCATTACAGAGTGGTTGACTGGCTACAAGTTGGCCGACTATGCCTCTGTGCTTGAGAGCAACGGTTACGAGACTACTGAGCTATTGGTTGGAGTATCTCACGAGGAGCTGCAGGAGATGGGCATTAATAAGATAGGCCATCGAAAGAAACTGCTCTCTGCTCTGTCCAACTGGCCACAGAGGGAGCCTTTCTTCCAAGCTAAGCCAGTGAATATATTGTTGAATGTGGTTATAGTGTATGGTCTTGTCCACTCATGTGTATGTACATGCAGGAGAGTGTATCTTCGTGGCTCGATGTGCTTCGCCTGCCTCAGTATGAACAAACCATGTTGGACGCGGGCTATGATGATATTGACTTCATATGTGATATCACGCTTGACGATCTACACGACATTGGGATTTCCAAGAAAGGTGTGTATAGTTGCATTGTATACATTGTGTTACACAGTTGTGTATTCCTGGTAGGTCACGTGAAGAGGCTGCTTCAAGGAATTGGGGAATTGACAGAGTTGATGAAAAGTGGTCTGCCATTTCCATCAGTCGGTATACCACAGCCTACATCCCCAGAGCCCCCACTTGTTCCAACGCCCCCATCAATCACGGCATCCCCTAAACGCTCAGCTGAAGAAGACCCCATTTTGCCACCACCACAGAACTGGACAGTTTCGGGTAGTCCTGAGAAAGTGGACTTCGGTCGCATGAAAGGCCTGCTAGAGGTGAAGATGGGAGTGAACCAGACACATGAGGAAGACTTGGAGGAACGTGAAGTGGGCAGTACCTCACCTCCGTCTAGCCCCATTCCTCCTCCAGTTCCAAAGAGACGGGGGGAGTTGCCTAGAGAACTCCCTCCACAGCTACCTCCCAAAAAGAACCGCAAGTCTCCCTCGCATGGAGCTTTGCTGCATGAAACAATAGGTGTGTTAGTAATTTGTTATGGGCAGTCTAAATGCCTCTAAATGCCTTTGATGGTCTGTGTACTGCAGGTAGAAACGAACCTGATAGCAGTGAGAGGAGAACTTTTAGTGTAGAGGATATAACTGCAGCCTTGGGTGTAAGAGTGCATTTCTGGTGTAGTTGTAGTGTATGGCACTAAGTACTTGTGTATATGTGACACAGGAGACAAGTCAGAGGGAAACAGCACAACAGTGGGGTGAATTTAATCAGCTTGATGCTGCATTGCAGGGATTTGCATCTGACACTGGACAGAATGGTTCCGAAAGGGCAGAGACAGAGTAAGATCTTCTGCTGATACATTTAGTTTATAGTTGACATCTGTTCTATCTGCAGGCCAGACCAACTGCTGGCAGACATTGATGATATGTTGGCTGATTTGACCACACACCTGGATGTTATGATTCCAGGATCGACCTCTTAACACTCTTGTGTGTATTTAATGAGCAGTTCCTCATTATGTATTTCAACCGTAGAACTGAGTGGCTTAATGTAAAATCATGTACAGTCTTGATGTTGAAAGGTTTTTCCAAATCACTAAGTGCCTGCTTTATCCTAGTTAATTGTGTATACTCTTATAACCATAATTATAGCAACGTTGCTATAATATATAAATAACCCTCTGGAGGCTGGGAGGGAGAGCAGTTCACATATTATAGATTGAACACTGCAGCAAATCTAGACACGCTACATTGATCCCTGTATGCCATGGGGTGATTTACAATTGTGTGTGAATGGTGGATGGATGGATGTACGTACATGTATATACTAGCTTAGTTCGTTCCCAGGCCGATTCCAATCCGCGGAGTATCTACTGTTCGCGCATGCGCCAAATACACCCACTTATAGATTCTGCGCTATGAACTCATTAACATCCAAACCACAACTGTTTCAGTACAGCTGCCCTATATAAATCCAATCGCGCACCACCCTGTCCGCCCAGGGAATGTGCTTCCCTGGGTTGCCCAAACAGTTGTCGTTTGGGTGTTAATGAGATTCTGCGCTATGAATCTCATTAACATCCAAACCACAACTGTTTGAGTACAGCTGCGCTATATAAACCCAATCCCGCGCCATCCTATCCGCCCAGGGAATGTGCTTCCCTGGGTTGCCCAAACAGTTGGTGTTGGGTGTTTGTCTCCGCCTTGTCTTTCATCACTTTTTTGTCTCCCCTTCTCACCCTCTTTCTGCCTTCTCTCCCTCTTTCTCTCCTCTCTTCTCTCCCCCTTCAGACTAAGAAGACTAGACTAGAGTAGACTAGACTAGAGAAGACTAGACTAGAGTAGACTAAGACTAAAAAAGACTAGACTAGAGAAGACTAGACTAGAGTAGACTAGACTACAGAAGATAAAACTAAAGTAGACTAGACTATAGTAGAATAGACTAGAGAAGACTAGAGTAGACTAGACTAAAGTAGACTAGACTAGAGTGGACTAGACAAGAGTAGACTAGACTAGAGAAGACTAGAATAGAATACACTAGACTAGAGAAGACTAGACTTGAGTGGAAGAAGGCTAGGCAAGAGTAGAATAGAATGGAGAGGACTAGAGTAGACTAGACTAAAGAAAACTAGACAAGAGTACACTAGGCTAGAGTAGACTACAATACAAAAGGAGACTAGAGTACACTAGACTACAGAAGTCTAGACTACACTAGAAAAGACTAGACTAGACTAGACTAGTAGACAAGCTTAGAGAAGAATAGACTAGACTAGAGTCACATCAGACACTTTCAGGCTATAACATAATATTTTTATGATTTCCTCTCAATTTCCGAAATGATATCCACACCACTTAACCAGTCAACAAGTTTAGGTCTTTTACTGATATTACAACATATATTTATATATAGTTATATATTTAGCCCTAGCCCTAGTTTGAACATTGGGTCCGATTTCCGGCCGTACCTCTATCCCTACCAACTTCCTGTGTTACATCCTGTTCGCTTCCGGTAGAACATCCGGTCGGACTTCCGGCCCTAGCCCTTGCCTAATCAACTTCGGCTTTCACATCCGGTTCTCTTCCGGTGGCTTATCCGGTCCGACTTCCGGCCCTAGCCATTGCATAATCAACTTCTGCTACATCCCGTTCACTTCCGGTGGCACATCCGGTCCGACTTCCAGCCCTAGCCCTTGTCTAATCAACTTCGGCTTTCACATCCGGTTAACTTCCGATGACACATCTGGTCAGACTTCCGGCCCTAGTCATTGCATAATCAACCTCGGCTACATCCGGTTCACTTCCAGTCCGACTTCCGGTCCTAGCCCTTGCTTAATCAACTTCCGCCTTCACATCCGGTTCACTTCCGGTGACACATCCGGTCCGACTTCCGGCCCTAGCCCTAGCCCTAGCCCTAGCCCTAGCCCTAGCCCTAGCCCTAGGGCTAGGGCTAGGGCTAAGGGCTAGGGCTAGGGCTAGGGCTAGGGCTAGGGCTAGGGCTAGGGCTAGGGCTAGGGCTAGGGCTAGGGCTAGGGCTAGGGCTAGGGCTAGGGCTAGGGCTAGGGCTAGGGCTAGGGCTAGGGCTAGGGCTAGGGCTAGGGCTAGGGCTAGGGCTAGGGCTAGGGCTAGGGCTAGGGCTAGGGCTAGGGCTAGGGCTAGGGCTAGGGCTAGGGCTAGGGCTAGGGCTAGGGCTAGGGCTAGGGCTAGGGCTAGGGCTAGGGCTAGGGCTAGGGCTAGGGCTAGGGCTAGGGCTAGGGCTAGGGCTAGGGCTAGGGCTAGGGCTAGGGCTAGGGCTAGGGCTAGGGCTAGGGCTAGGGCTAGGGCTAGGGCTAGGGCTAGGGCTAGGGCTAGGGCTAGGGCTAGGGCTAGGGCTAGGGCTAGGGCTAGGGCTAGGGCTAGGGCTAGGGCTAGGGCTAGGGCTAGGGCTAGGGCTAGGGCTAGGGCTAGGGCTAGGGCTAGGGCTAGGGCTAGGGCTAGGGCTAGGGCTAGGGCTAGGGCTAGGGCTAGGGCTAGGGCTAGGGCTAGGGCTAGGGCTAGGGCTAGGGCTAGGGCTAGGGCTAGGGCTAGGGCTAGGGCTAGGGCTAGGGCTAGGGCTAGGGCTAGGGCTAGGGCTAGGGCTAGGGCTAGGGCTAGGGCTAGGGCTAGGGCTAGGGCTAGGGCTAGGGCTAGGGCTAGGGCTAGGGCTAGGGCTAGGGCTAGGGCTAGGGCTAGGGCTAGGGCTAGGGCTAGGGCTAGGGCTAGGGCTAGGGCTAGGGCTAGGGCTAGGGCTAGGGCTAGGGCTAGGGCTAGGGCTAGGGCTAGGGCTAGGGCTAGGGCTAGGGCTAGGGCTAGGGCTAGGGCTAGGGCTAGGGCTAGGGCTAGGGCTAGGGCTAGGGCTAGGGCTAGGGCTAGGGCTAGGGCTAGGGCTAGGGCTAGGGCTAGGGCTAGGGCTAGGGCTAGGGCTAGGGCTAGGGCTAGGGCTAGGGCTAGGGCTAGGGCTAGGGCTAGGGCTAGGGCTAGGGCTAGGGCTAGGGCTAGGGCTAGGGCTAGGGCTAGGGCTAGGGCTAGGGCTAGGGCTAGGGCTAGGGCTAGGGCTAGGGCTAGGGCTAGGGCTAGGGCTAGGGCTAGGGCTAGGGCTAGGGCTAGGGCTAGGGCTAGGGCTAGGGCTAGGGCTAGGGCTAGGGCTAGGGCTAGGGCTAGGGCTAGGGCTAGGGCTAGGGCTAGGGCTAGGGCTAGGGCTAGGGCTAGGGCTAGGGCTAGGGCTAGGGCTAGGGCTAGGGCTAGGGCTAGGGCTAGGGCTAGGGCTAGGGCTAGGGCTAGGGCTAGGGCTAGGGCTAGGGCTAGGGCTAGGGCTAGGGCTAGGGCTAGGGCTAGGGCTAGGGCTAGGGCTAGGGCTAGGGCTAGGGCTAGGGCTAGGGCTAGGGGCTAGGGCTAGGGCTAGGGGGCTAGGGCTAGGGCTAGGGCTAGGGCTAGGGCTAGGGCTAGGGCTAGGGCTAGGGCTAGGGCTAGGGCTAGGGCTAGGGCTAGGGCTAGGGCTAGGGCTAGGGCTAGGGCTAGGGCTAGGGCTAGGGCTAGGGCTAGGGCTAGGGCTAGGGCTAGGGCTAGGGCTAGGGCTAGGGCTAGGGCTAGGGCTAGGGCTAGGGCTAGGGCTAGGGCTAGGGCTAGGGCTAGGGCTAGGGCTAGGGCTAG